>CAMXCT020006685.1:0-260000 GCA_947184155.2 Cladocopium goreaui
TAAAAGAAGCTAAATATAATTAAATATGTTAAGTTATCTCGCCAAACAACATACTCATCTAAAAACCCAACGGAAATACATGGCTTTGACCCTCAACACACGTTAGCCGAACACGATTAAACCAATCAACAAATTCATTGCAAATCCCATAGGCACAGCCACAATCGCTACGACCCTCCTGACGAGCTTCGCCCAACGGTATAAAAAAAAGCCAAAAAGTCGTTACGACTTTATAATCTTTATATAATGGTCTATGATTTAGATATCAACATATTAGATATATATACTATATCAATTATAAGACATTTATATATATATATATTACATATACACTAAATATAAACACCATAGAACATACAGTAATCATATTCACATTTTGAACGATTAAATATATTAAAGTCAAATTCATTTTTCTCGAACTTGGTTTCAATGATTTGGTCTTGGCGATGGTGGGTTGAATGCTCAGTCACGTCAATCATCTCTCCTGTGTGAATTCATGACCCATTGACAGGATATTGGAAGCAACTGGCTTCAGAATCGGGTTGCAGGTCCTGTTCTTCTCGCACCAAACGTTGTATTGCTGCTCCCCCTGCAAACACGTCAACATGTTGAACGCCGATGATGAAAACTCTCACAGTGCCTTCGTATACTTTTGTAGTTTTGGGTGCTGGGACCTAAAAACGCAGAACATGTTTCGTTAAAATATTCAAGCGGGCCTGGACCCGCCACCTGCACTTCACGAAGTTGATCAGCATTGCGCAATTCATTCAGAGCCTGATCCAAATTGCCAGTACTTAGGCACATTCATTGACTGCAGCCAAATCATGTCCAGTTGCAAGAGCATTCAGAACATGTCCAACAAGAAAAATCGCAAACTAAGATGCTTGCGTCTGCACACGCCGCAACAAAGGATGCCGCCGACACCTTTTGTGGAACCTGTGCCGCATGGTATTCCCGGATTTCACGGTGGATCTAGCAGATCTTCAACATTGTATCCAGGGGATGCTCTCAAGTGGGCTGTTCGAGTTTTATGTGCTTATTCAAATCTGCAAGTGTGGATAATGATGGATAATGATGGATAATGTATGGTAACCTCACCTGGCAGCTGTTGCACAACAGGCATCGTTGCAAGCTGCGACTCAAGGTTCCTGACGCAGCTACTACGCCTCTGCGAACGCAAAGATGAAATCCTGGTATACTGCATTCTGCGTGTGTCCACACTGACAGGTTGATCATGTTTGATTATGTCTAATTAAGTCTAACCACATAGTACTTATAGTACATGCTAGTTTCTGATTTTGAGTCCCAAACCAGGTATGAAGATCTCATGGATCGGAGCCTCATGGCTGTCTATCAGGCTTCTTTTTGATGCGCTGTCTCTGGGACTTGCATTTGTCAACTGTAGTTCTACTACAGGGTGAAAGCTGTGCTTCCACTTTTTGTATCTTTTTGTCAAGTGATGCGAATCACACTGTGAGCGCTCTATGCCAACTTGGTACAGCTCTCTTGCCCAGTAAAAATCACAAGGTTGAAGTTAAATCCAGCACGAAACTGAGTTCTCAACTGATTCAGCCTCCAGTTCAAAGGAATGGTCAGGGAAGGCTGCTGCAATATGCTGCAATCAGATTCGGCTGTGCTGAAATGGACATTTTTGCTCCAAGTGCCTCAGACGAAGTGTCCTGCACGGCGCCAGAAACAATTGGGGTCCACCATGGTTCCAGCCATGGAACATAGATTGGAATAGCGAGGCATTGACATGGGTCATCATGGGTCCGTCCTGCAACATGTATGGTGCCGCAACCCAAAGCTTGCTGACCTCAGCCATTACTTGGTGGATCCTGGTGGATCCTGGTGGATCCTGGTGGTTTTGTACTGGACATCTCTGGACATTGATAAATTTCATGCTGCCTCTCGCGCCGTGCTTCTCGAATGCAGTACTCGCCACAGAAGGCGAACCTGGCGCTACAAAATCTTCTGAAATGTCCTGAATCTACAGATCCAAATGCACAGCATCTGAAATTGCAGGGGCGCTTGTCGGGCTTTGCTTGACATGTTGAAACAATCTTTTGAAATAGCAATTATTGGCATGAAATGGCATGAACATCAGGAAATCATCAAGCTTAAAGACATCTTTAAACATCTTTAAACCATGGATAGCCACATTTCATGGTGCTTTTGCTTGAAACTGCGCACCTCTTGTGGCCAATCAGCTTGGACATCGGCCACTCGTTGAAGCACCTGTTCCAAGTTGGAAAATCCAAGAGCTTAGAAGATGAATCAATCAGAAACCATTTGGGCAATCCAGTCCATTCAGAATATGAATCAATTCGTACCATGAGTATCCATGAATTCTTAGACCTATCTATAAATCATGCACGAATGAGCTTGGACAATGCAAGCAAAAACGTTCGAAGGCATGCCTCGCACAGCCTTTTTTGTGGAAGTGCTGGAGGCAAGTCCCCACGAACAAGAAATTCAGCAGACCTCGTCCACTTAGTTCACTTTTGCTCAAAATGACAAACCCAAATTGGGAAGAACCGTGAACAAACAAACACTCTCAGCGATTGCCTGCTTGAAGGCTGTGTAGCTCAATTGTAGAGTTCTGGAATAGAGTTTTTGAATTCCTTGCTGTGACAGCTCTTTTTGATTCTTTTTGCTATTTCTTGCTAAGGCCTTGGCATGGCACCACCAGATTCAAGTTCCCGCTTTTTCCACACCTGCCACGAAGGGCACTGTGGCGCCTATTGGCTGGAGCTGTCACCAATGGGTCAGTGGGTGACTATGGTGACTGCGACAGGGACCTTCTCTTGCTGTGGCGTGGCCGCTTTCAACCTTGTCCAGCTGAGCCCTTGACTACACCAAGAATATCATTGAAATTGATAGAATATGATAGAATATCCAGATTCCGTAATTTATCTCTGTGGCTATTGTAGTCTTGGAGCTGCCAGGATTAATTTTCACCCCTGTCATTGGCTGTTGCAATCCGTTGCCACTGCATAAAGCTACGTTTGGACTGAGTGTCATGCAAGCAGCCGAAGCTTCCAGTCCATAGGAGGATGAGTTGATGAAGCGGCAATTTGCACCTTGGGAGATTTAAATAGATTTAAGTCAAACAAGAAATTGATTTTTCGAAAAAACACTCCGAGACATGCTGAACTATCTGAACTCAACATGAGGGCCACCTGTAGATGTTCAGCGCCGGCTTCCGCTTGAGGTCCGCGCTCATTGGTCGAATTCGCCCCAATTGGACTTCGACCTTGATACGACATCCCCGTACCCAACACCTGAGCAGTGTTCAAAACTTGATGATTACGTGGGATCACTGAATTACACTAGCCAATATATTGGGGATTACAATATATTACAATAATCCAATAGGGGAATCCCAAACAAAACCAACCATTGATGATGTTCCTGAATATCTGCTGAGCTTGGCACAGCAGCATGACATCAATGCCAAAAGCTGCTGCAGCAACCGCGTCCGCGCTTGAGCCTGGGCCTAAGTCCATGGTCTCAGCATGTCTCAGCAGATTCCGATATCAATACATTCAACAATTCGACAATGCAAATGTATGGCACTTGTAGTCCTATGGAACACAGATCATTACATACAGTATCACCATGTATCACCTCAGTACAATCAAGATAATCAAGTCAAGAAAACCTGACTGCGGTCAAAAACAGATCCTTATGGACTTGGTCGCAGGCTGTGCTTCTCCGCTCTGTCGCCCAGTCTCTGGCCCAAAGCAATGCTTCCAGCAACGCCTTGGCAGATCTGCCAAGCAACGATATAACAACGATATATCCGCGGTCATGACATGTCATGACATGCATGGCACTAAACTTACTGTTGAAGCTCCGAATTGCACGATCTCGCATCCGCAGCATAACAACTGGACAAACACCATGAATAAATCTGGTTATAGATTTTATCGTTTATAAGTGTTTATCGTACTGTATACATGTTTATAGGACAGCTTCCTTAGCCGGCCATCATATCCTCCATCGAGTTCTGGCAAAACAATGTGACTGTAAACTCCCCAGAACTGAGACTCCATCTGATGGACCGCCGGCCAATCGCAAGACTTCGACACCTCTTGAGTTGCAAAGTTTCAGATTGGATGAATAATATGAACAGCCCCCAAATCAGAAGACCAGAGAAGCAAGGAAAAACGCATTGACACGTTTGTGATGAAACAATCAAGTAAAGCAACAATTTTAGGGATTCTTTCAAGGTCAGGGCGAGATTAGCATATCTTCTGTACACTGATCCCAAGGTACAGTAGCACTTGCTGCCAAGTCTCAGTTCAAGTCCTGCTGGTCATGGAGGATCTCAGCAAAAGCGACGCTGGTTGAGTGAAACAAGGCAGAACAATAATGCTGGCAAACAGATTTGACAGACTTGCATTGTCAAAAGATGCCAGAAGAATTCAAAAGTCTCCGAATTTCTGGATTTGGGAAGCGTGCCACGGTCCAAAGGGACAAGCATCTCGGACGATCAACCTGTGCGGGCCAGCGAAGTGCTACTGACAAGTTGTTTGTCCTACAACTTGAACAAAGGCCATAAGACGTTCAAGAACAATTCATGAACAATTCTTGTGATGCTCGCAGCAACGAGCTTTTGCATCTTGCCAAAGGTAGCTGGTTCAAGTCTGCAAGTCACAAGTCTCTTGCTGCATTGGCATCTGATGAGTCACATTGGTACAGTAATGCCTCGCACTTGCAGCTCAAATCCCGAACTGTTCACGTCAGACCATGGAAGACCATGGCCTGCGTGGAAACCTGTGAGACATTCTGTCGCTCCGTCATGGTTGAGGCGCCCTTCCCTTGAGATTCGACAGCTCCACACCGCAGGCTCTGGGATTCTCACCTTGCCACGACTTGCCTCTGGTCACCACATCGATGTTTGCCTTTGGTGCTTTGTCAAAGTTGATTGTCCACGTTATCAAAGAACTTTTGGCACATGCCATCAGCCGATGCCACATATTTCGCCACGCGTGCGCGTCCACCAAAAGTCCAAACAATTGCGATATACATTGCCTTTGCTGAATGGATTTATAAACCGCTTTTCTTTGGACCAGAAGTGCTCATATCTTTGCATGTGCAACATTTCATTCATAGTGACATTCTGCGATATCAATGCAAATTGTACGAGGATTAGCAAGCTAATGCCAGGGACTGTGGTGACATGAACTACTAGGAGAAATGTGATCACTGGATGCTGCATCAGTGCAGTGCCTGCCTCACTATACGTGGTAGATCCAATTGCAGTATGTGCAAGTGTGCAAAGGCACAATGCACCGTGAGTCATTTGAGAGATTACCTCCAGAATCAGTAGACACAGGAATGGCCGGTGATTTTTCCTCCCAATTGGTGCATTCAGAAGAATGCAGAAGTGGTCAAACTCTTCTATGCAGCTGCCTGTCAAAGAGCAGTACTTTGTCCGCACGTCTTTCAAAATCCATGTCGTCGTGCAAAGCTGCTTCGGCTTTGGCAACATCTCCCTTGGCAAGTCAGATGCCACCTGCGAAATGAACTCCCCAACACCATCGGCTTGTGCAGCAAGACCGGGATCCATCCGAATGATGTATTGGGCAAGTGTCAGAATGACTGGGACTGAAACTTCAAAGATGAAACTGACCCTTGGCATTGCAAGCCACCGCAAAGAACGTGAGACTGCAACATGCTCCCAAACAGCACATGCACAAGCACCATGACAAAAGACTGGCACTACCCTGCGAGTGACTTGGTCAGGATACATGAACTTGTGCAACATGTATTGCAAAAAAGCCCGAAAAGTGACCTTCAAATCGTGCTGATGCAGGGAATGATGCCGTTTGTTCTCGCTGTGGTCACTTTGAATTTCAAGGTCTGCCGTGAGGAAGTCCACAACAGCTCCATGGCCATGAGAAACTGCAGAGTCCAGGGCAGACTTGCCATATTGATCTCGGGCCAGAAGATTGCACTGCCATTTGACCAAAAGCCTCACCATCAGCAGATCACCGGAAGATGCAGCGAAATGGAGAGGCCTTTGGCCCTCATGATTTGCAGTTTGAAGTGTGCTCATGGCTCCATAGTGCATCAACAAGAACATACAATAGTGGTGCCCCAGTTGTATTGCCATTGCCACAGGGGTTGTACCACCAGAATCTTGGCTGCTCGCGCTGGCTTGGGCTTTCAGAAGACTTCTGGCTGCTGTCAGGTCATCTCTCAGAATTGCTATCATCAAGGCTGTCCTTTGAAACGCATCCGGAACATCCACATCGTCATCATCGTCTTTCCATCGACTCAAGAGGTGGCAAAGAAGCTCAGGATCGTGAAGATGCACAGCTAAATGTAAATCAGTGTAGCCCTCCACGTCAACCAGGCGGCGACATGATGGGTCTGTGGCAGCAGCTCTTAGAACTTGCTCACAAGTTGAACTGCCCGAACTACCGTGCATCATCTCTGAAGTTGTGCTGCGGATGCGTACTGTCAAATAATGGCATTAATGACACTACAGTGTCTACAGTGTCTACCAAACGGTCGCACAATGTCCTTTGCCGACAAATTGCTCGACTCTACAGCAATCTGGGTGCCAAAAGCCTGGCCTGGCTGCTGGTGTTGCTGTCCACAGGCCTTGCAATAGCTCAGTCAGGTAGTGTATCAGTTGTTGGAAATGGCCAACACCTCCGTTACACTAGAGAATGGCATTTCCGCCAATAACATGTGTATGTATATATATATGTTTATGTAATAAAACAAGTAAAACATATCCACATCTACAGTACAGTTCGAGCATCCACTACCCTCTCAGCAAGCTTGTGACCATCATTCAGAGCTAAACTCGTAATGCTGGAAAGATCGATTCACATCCGAATGCCAAAGAATGCCAACGCTGCTTCAAAAGCAACAACACCACAAAATTTATAGCTTCGCATCCAGTCGCATCACAGAGTACTGGGACTGTCACGCATTCTGTAGGATGATTCTCGCTAGCTGAACTGCTGTAGGAGCTGCAGTGTTGGAGAGACCTCACAGTCGACTCACAGTCAGTCCATGTGAATGGATCATTTGATACAATTAGCCAGTTAGATATGATGATACGAGTACCACAGCTACCCATGTTGAAGAGCGGCATAGTCAAAGACGGTGCAAACATATCCAATCATCACTTTCAGTTTCAACAGTTGGGAGGGTTTTGTTAGTATGACATCATATGACATCAATCTTAGACACATCAACTATCATCAAATATGGATCAACACAGTGCATGTCGCAAAGGACTTGGGTCAAAAACGAATCCTTGTGACTTGACCCAGTCAGATACCCTATGTGGATCTATGTGGAATCTGCATCACTGAGATTCACTGAGCTCTGGGCGAAGCAAACTGCAAAGGTTGGAAGGCAGAACTTGCTGCAAAATCATTCCGGGGTTCCGGCCTCAGGTAAAGAGTAAAGCCTCCCTTGGGAGCTGCACCGAGTTTTCACAGGCCGCTTTCGCCACATTCGCCACATTGTTACGTACTTGTTACATCTTATTACGCTATTTCGCATTTGAAGACATGGAAGAACATGTCTGGCACTCTCAAATTGATACATTGACCTAAAGGTTACACGAGTACACTTGCGGCAATGCAGACTCACGCCCAACCCCCTGCTCTGTCCACACTTGAAGAAAGAACAAGCTAGTTGCTAGTTCATACTCATTCGTACTAATTCGCTACAATTCATACTGCTTGATACGAATTCACCATAATCAGGGGGAGCTTTGTCTCTGGACCTCCAATCCTGAGGGCAATTCTCAACGAAAGTAGTTGGGCAAAAAGCTCCGAGTCCTTGATGTGCTCAACAGACCAAACCTGTACAACTTGGAGACAGGAACAATGAGGAACAATGAGGAACAACATGCAAAAACATGCCACTCCAGTTTCGAAGAGCCAGGAAAGCTGAAAGGAAAGCTGAAAGGAAAGCTGAAAGGAAAGCTGAAAGGAAAGCTGAAAGCTCTGTCTTTTTGGCCACAATGCGCTTGGCAAGTGCAGTGTTTTTCTGCCGTTCCTGCATACGGAAAATGCTGCTGAACAGGATCTTTTTTGATCCATGGAATGCATTTGAATGCAGTTGGAGCTGAGGTTTCCATTAGTTTCCAGGACCATGGAGAGTGCAACCATCGTCATGATTGTGCTTGGTGATGAAGCGCCACGTGAGGTTGATCCTGGGTTCTTCCACCTCCGGTTCTCGGAGAACAGCATGGAGGTAATGACGTTGGAAGCGGCCTTCCATGGTGCAAAGGTCACCGTGGGACACCACGAAGGACGAGGTCGCTTCGTTCCGTGCGACTCCTTTGACACCCTTCTTCTTCAGCTGAAAGGTTCTGGAAGAGCCTAATGACAGGCTCAAAATGCAAATATCATTGTACTCACCTTCAAAAAGAGGCTCATCATCAGTGTGCCAACCCACTTGATCATTACCATCTCGGTAAAGGTTGATGTTACAAGAGTTGGGCTGCTCATCCAAGCCTGCAATATCCACGCATTTTTCCCGAATCTCAGCCAACCAGTCAGGCTCGACATAGGGTTTGACTGCAACTCCAGAGTATTTATATGTACAATTGCAGCCTTTTGCAACTGAGAAAATGGTCCGTCTTGGGATCGCTTTTCCATCTGCCCGATATTTGGTGTCTGTAGGGTCCTGCCATGGCAGTCGAGTCTCCAACCTTGGTGATGATACGTGGGACCCATCACCTTCTGTATGCACGCAAGTCTAGCTTCTGCCAATGAACGTCATGAAACGACAGGTGCGAAGTGTGGGAGGTTTCTACATCTGACGTAAGGCCTTTTCCGCTGAAACATGAACTTTCAAGTTCTTGCCCTATACGGACACGTGATTGCACATGGTCTGATCATGACTTCAACTTCACCCCGATTGATCGATAATTGATGACTCAGCCCCTTTCTGGGGTTGCAACTGAACTAAGCACTTGCACATACATTTGCCTGATTTTGGGTGCAGTTGTAGCAAGTCTCAGGGATTTTTTTTAGGTCCAAGGCTTCCAAGGGACCATTCAAACCACTGCCAAGCAAGGTCGCTATCAATGGCTTGACGGCACACTGCTGCGTAGGAGCGGCAGGCTTCATCTGCAATAACCTGCTCCCAGTCACCTGCAGCACATACGCACAAAGTGAGTTTGGTGCGAAGGGAACGAAACAAGTGCAGAATAAAGGGGACTTGGAGAACGATGGAAACTCAAATGCATAATACCATATTAATCCATGTTAACATCCATGTCAACATCCATATGTTCTGTATAAGGCCGCCGGAGAATACATATGAAGAAAAAACATCAGCACAAAAGGCTTCTGTTGGATTCAATTGGTGGGCACTGCTTTCTACTGTGGCAGGGAAAACTGAAGTGATAGCACTGACAAAAGCAAGCATCCACATGTACTTGTGCGCCATTGGCCAACTGACACCAAGGACTTGGTGGAACAGAAATGAAACGATCTTCCAAACAATGAGGGACACACCCGTACTCTGCCTATCCTGCCTCATGCCATGCTAATAGAGGCATCTCCACAATGAAATGCAATGAACCGCAGCCGACAGTATTGTTAAACAAATCCTATTGTTGCCTATTGTTGATGGTCAAATCCCGTTTTTGATGGTAGAATTTGCACATGAGGCTGCACTACAATGGTGCCAAAAATGAGCCAATCCTGGCACCGCAGCTTTTCAGCAACTGGCCTTTGATGCCAATCTCAGCAACGGTGTCCAAGGCAAGTTCTCTGCGAGGGGGCTCTACTTGTGCCCAAAGACCCTGACGCAACCTGGCTGTGTCCACAGAATACCTTGAGGAGATCTGATATTTTTGGTATTTTTGGGATGCTCTCCTGCTCATTTTTGATTTTGGAGGGGTTAGTGTTCCCATGCCCACCAGAATCACCTGACCTCGTCCCAAAGAATGGGACACCATTAAACAAAAAGGACACTAGAAAACATCAAAAAAGAAGTTGGTCTCCCAAGCTCAAGCGACAGTTCAATTTTCTTCATCGCCTCTTTGGCTGTGAATTCTGGGACCCCGGTTTTTTGCAGATTTCCCTCTGTCAGCTGTGTCAGGAGATCAAAGCCATTCACAGGAATCTGTCGGCTCCATTGACCCAGGCCTCCTTCCTCGAGTAAAGACATGGAACAAAAATAAAATCATGGGCTGCATCCACAAACACGTTTGCGTTTGGGTCAACTTACACGGCATATAGTTTTGGTCATCCAGCCCATAATGGGAATCCTGAAAATGGATATGTATATATATATACACACATATAAAGATGTCCCTATTAATCTGGATTGATCACGATCCCCCAATACACACTTGGGGTTGATTGATGGGAAAAGCCTTAGGATATATATATATATATATCTATATACAACCTCGATAAGCTAGGAGATCTCCTATTGACCACGACTACAAAACCACTTGCATAAAAAACGTGATGCTGTACAGCTCAACTGTGGCCAGCTTTTGTTTGGGGTGGGCACAATGCTTGAAGTAACATGTCAGGATCCATTTATGTAGATATTCTACAGCCTGAATGCGTCTCTGTGCTTATCCATGTCGGCTCCAAAGCAAACTTCATCCGATTTCTGCAACCCAGCTTCATTATGCAGCCAACATTTGGCTTCTGCGTTGTCCCAGACTAAAACATCACCTGCACAATGTGGATCAAGAGACATGATGCCAGTGAAACTTGCTTTCCATGCGTCCGGAATTGCAAACAGCCCAAAAAAACTAGTGAGATTACTTATCTGGACTTCTCCACCGAGTCACAGCCTTTCATTGATTGGTTGTAGCAGTTCCGACTGCAAAAGTTCTCTTCCCTTCCAAACTCACAGATGGTGAAGTTCCCGCAAAAGCGGCAAGTGCGCTGCACAGGCGGAAACAGATCCTCTGTGTCTGCAGTGTCTGACAAATCCCTTGGGGGAGTCCGTGACCTAGATCGGGCTCCGCTTCCGTCAGGAACGTTCAATGCGAAAGATGCCGGGTCTCCCAGGTCTGCCATGTCCGCCGGGTCTCCAATGTCTGCCATGTCCGTCAGGTCTCCCATGTCTGCCATGTCTGCCGGGTCTGGCATGTCTGCCGAGTCTGGCATGTCTGCCGGGTCTGGCATGTCTGCCGGGTCTGGCATGTCTGCCGGGTCTGGCATGTCTGCCGGGTCTGCCATGTCCGCGGCGGGGTCTGCCATGTGTGCCTGGTCTGCCATGTCTTCCGGGTCCACCCCAGCAGCCAAATCGCCTTCATCGATTGGATTGGCTCCAGTGGCTTGTTCCGCTTCATGATTCTCCTGTGTCTCTGTCTCGAACTGGGATTCCACTGGCTCTTGCTCCGGCGGCCCCGCAATTGTCTCCATGCTGAGCCAAAAGTTAAGTTGTTTGAACCAAGAGGAGCTGCAAAACACAAATCAACAATACAACATTGCTACACTACAATAGACACGGTTCAGGCTACGTGTACATTCATGTGAGGTTCATACACCTTCTAAGCTACAGTACTCAATCCATTCCTATTGTATTCTACCAACAGTTTCTTGTGACAATTTGCACAAGTCCATCTGTAAGAGATTCTGAGCCCTGTTCGGCCAATTTGGGCTCACACCTTTCGATGAACTTCTGCCCAATCAACTGAATGGCCACGACGTACCTTTTTTTATGCTTCTGGCACCAAACAGTTCACTCCAGAAGAAGTGGCATAATAACCTTATACTAATTTATACTATCTGTCCACCCTGATTTCATATATTAATTAAATTATATTATGATTTTAGATGATTTTAGGATGTCCCAAGACTTCCAACAGGTGAAATGTCAAGAGCTGTTCAGTGGAGTGAATACTCAAGAGCCTATTCTGCCCTTGAACAAAAACAAGGGAGCTTGAAACTGTCGTGGTTACACAAAGAAACATGCAGGCATTTGCTAGTCAGAGAGATTGGATAGCAAGGGGCCCAGACTCGAGGGAAGAAACGTGACGCTGCAAACATGCAAAAAACAAATTGGCCAGGAGATCAAAATCCATCTGTACTGAAAGGGAGAATACACGGACATATACGGACACAAAAACTGTGTCTGGATTCCAATCAAACTACACAGAAAAAACAAAAAATTACACACACCAACCAAGAACGATTGACCTGCTCTGTGTTGAATCCAGGTTGCGGCATCAACAAGATCTCGCATAGAGGATGGGTCGCCAGCCCATGAAAAAGTTGGACCTCAGAGTCACAAGATTGCAATTTTGCCCGAACATGCCCGAACACAATAATTACAAGGAAAATCACTTTGGAGACTTCATTGTGCTTCAACTAAAATCAAATGGGTGTTGACATGCACCTAGTGCAGTAGACTCAGTAGATGCTTGGAGTGTCTGCTAGCAACCCGCAAAGATCCGCAAAGTCACAGCGGATACAGCTGGGCATGATACCACTTCCAGTCGGATAACCCAACGCCTCCTCTGCCAATTCGAATGGAAAATTGACCTGTCGCGGTTTTGCAGCGGGTAAGCTTGCGGACCTTGTCCGCATCTTCGGCTGAGGTGGCCTGGTCCACGAACAAGTGCCGCTTCGACCACATGGCAGCCAAGCCGTTCAAGTCCCACGTCTTTTTCGCATTCATCACATAGCATGCCCATGCCAGGAGCCTCACCTGAGTTCGTGCCTTGTGGATATGTGTGGATTGGCAACGAAAAGAGGATCTAGTGACAGGTTTTGAAATGCGTCAAAATTGAAGTAGGGCTACATAATCAACAAAATACAACAACAAAATACGTGTTCTCCACAACTAGCAGAAACTGTAGCTTCTGGCAGTTTCTGAACTCAATTAAAGGACCGGATAACCCCAAAAGCCAACTTCTTCCAATAATCAGCAAAAGTGGTTGAAGCGGCACGGAGAAAGAAAAAAGGACAAAGGAGACGGTGGAGGATTGATCATTCTAAAAATTGTATGTGAAGAGTTGTGTGTGTGACAAAGTTGTGTGTGAAAGATTGTGCGTGTGACAAAGTTGTGTGTGATAAAGTTGTGTGTGAAAGATGTGGTGTGACAAAGAGGTGTGTGACAAAGTTGTGTGTGTGTGTGACAGGGAGGCGGCGGAGAGGGAGGAGGAGGACGAGGAGCGGGATACAGAATCAAAAACAAGAACCCCACACAAAGATGTGGGGAAAAAAGAGGAATTATCAATGGAACACAAGGGAAGCCGGAAAACATCCTGCATCTGCTGGGCCACACTGGGCTCCTGGCTGCTGGCGGAGCTTCATGTGCTTTTGGCGTCAACGACAAAAACTCCACGAAGCTGCAAAGCTCATCTGATTGGACATCTTGCCTCGCTGAGAGGGAAACTTCGAGGAGACACGACTTGGCTTCAGCATTTTTGCCCCCGGGAGGGGCTTCCAAAGGTCACAAACTGCTAAGCTGCTAGACCATGATCGTTTAAGAAGGTTTCGCGGTTTTGGGTTGTCCCAAATGAGGTTCAGGCATCGCAACTCGAAAGCAAAAGCCAAGCAAAGTATTGCCAAAGGCTGTTTTGCGTCGGAACCTTCCGAATCTTTCGTGTCGAACCGTCGATCGTTTGGAAAATTCAAAAGTCAAGTCAGTGGATGGCAACGAAGGACAATAATTAGCACAGTATCATGCTACAAAACCACCTGGAAGCAATGATGTACTGTGTATAAAGATGTGTAAAGATACATAAAGATACAATCTTTGACTCTGCCCACCAATTCTGTCATGGATTGCCATGGATTGTCATTTCGGAACATGCGAATCGAAGAGCAAATCTCAGGTGCACGCCCTTCGTGCTGCAAATATGCATCCACGAAGTCTACAGCACTGGTTCGAGAGACTGTAGGCACCCTGTGCAGCAAAAGCCTTGGGGCATCTCTTGGGCGCTGCACATTTCGTCCTAATTGATAAAGAAATCAAGTCGGGGTCATGGCTAAAACAAACAATTACATCTTCTACATTTTCATTATCTTCAAAGGCAGTTTCAAACTACATCAACAAGCTCAAGCCTTCGAGGGCAAAACTTCGCAACAATGCCAGCATCCAAAGCATGTGACTTTCATTCAATTTAGCGATCCTTGCAGAAGCAGAAGAAACATATGCCATCTTAAGCTCTGCGCTCAATCAAAGCACCTCTTGGCTCTGGACTCTCCAGTAAGGCCTTGAATGGTTCAAATCAAACACAACCGAAGGCTGAACCAAAAATGAGCAACGCCTGTACAAGCAAACAAACTCGCTACACTGGAGGCTTCCGTGTCTTGTCTGCCACTCATCTTAGAGACCTTTTGCCGCCACCTTGTGGAAAGATTTGCCAGTGCTTCCAAACATTTTGACACATTTTAGTCGTCTGATACGTGGACTACGTGGACTTGCTGACCATGGCCATGGCAGTCTTGGATATCTCGGAGCTGAGTACCGTCCTGCCTCCAAGGTGTCGCAAAGACGGAGACTGACAGACTCCTGGTTCCATCTGGTTCCATCACAGAGAAATGGTGATGCCACGTCAGCAGGTTGCGTCGTCTCACAGAAAAGAGTGTGAGGCGACTCTGAATTGATGTCAAACATCACACTTTGGAATTCTTTTTATGGCTCTGAAGGTCGCTCTCGATGTCATGGAGAAAAACCGCTTGACGGTGAACAAAATCCATCTGCTTGAATGACTGTGTGAAACCTCGACCTCATTCGCTTGACTCATCTAAGACATCTGGCATGAAACACATAGCACAATCCATTGAAAAATGTGGGTGGTATCCCTAAATCCACTGGTTTATTATCATTTACAGTATGCCCTTTGTTGAAATGCCATTTGGGCATAACCCATTTTCAGAAACACCCAAAAATACAGAGTCGTTGCTGGTATATTCCATTCTATATATCATACCCTCAGTATTACAATATATTCCTACTATATCCTACTATAACCCCATGGTTGTTGGGTAATCAACATGTCCGGAATATAAAAAGCAGTCGCGCCTCTCCAAAAAGCAGTCGGGATGCAACGAGCCAATCGCAAATGGCTGGTCGCCATCTTTCAGCATTGCCACGGGACTCCATGACCTGTGGCAAGAAAAAGGCAACTCCAAGACGGCGACACACGGTGTGTAGGATAATTAAATATAATTAATTTTATCCAATGGCAAATCCAGGTCATTGCTCTGCAATCTGCAATGCTATGCAATATCATTATTCAAATTATTCATCTGTCATGTTCATCTTTCATGTTTAAATCATGTACCATGTTTAAACCATGCTTAAGCCATGCGCAATTTCCTTGACCTGCTGGATCCGCAGGCGCGAGAGTCGTGTCTGCAGGAGAGCAACCTTCACCTCCGGGAAATGCAAACAACAAGCAAATGCCAAAGTTTTTCCTCCTTTTGAAAACACCATGCATTATAAATTGAAATGGAACACATTATTATAAAAAAGGGAAAACATGTATTACTGATTTTCGGCACAAATCATTCATTATAGTCATTCTGTTCATCTTATATTTACACGGCAACTCATGGTATCGACTGCCAAAATTGCTCGCAACATCACGTACCCATCGGTCATTTGCGCAACCTGCGAAGCCCCTGTAGGGCGGATCTGCTCCAGCCGCTCTCTGTCCTGCAAAATTAGTTCATTTGATGGTGATTTAATGGTGATCTCATGGGATTAAGCAACACATGTATTGCCTATATACAATATTATACAATCTGGCATATAATTTATATAATCATCCAGACACTGTTGGGGAAGTGTCCAAAAACCAGCCACAATCACCACATTTTCTTTCAAAACATTTTCAAACATTTTCAAACATTTTCTATAGTTCATTATCATAGTTCCATTATATAAAGACCAGCCACAACCACCTTTTCATCGCCGCTATCATCGCCTGTTTTCTATGCCATTCACAGCATTCACGCTCCTTGGAGTCGCTGCGGTTCGCGATGAGCACCACCCGCAGCTCGGAGCCCAACTTTGCCCTCACCCATTCGAAGAGCTCGTCCTTGTGCCTGGCTCCAGGAAAGCACAAATTGACAGATGATGAATAGTATGGATTCATGGATTCATGGATATACATATATGTGTTATATAGTTATAAGTTATATATATAATATAATATAATACAATACAATACAATACAATATAATATAATATAATATAATATATATTATATTATATAATATATTGTATTATATAATATTATATATTATATTATATTATATAATTGTATATATATATATACGTCTTACATACTAAATTGCAACATAATCGAAGTGCACCACAGGCATAAAGTGCACCACAGGCATCACATCTTTCATGACCTTTCGACATGAACTCTCCATGCCACTCCAAGTTCAGAAGGTGTCGTTGGAGCCAAGTAGCTCATCACTCAGCATGTGATACTCGTCCAGAATGAGCCTTACGCTTCTTGGAGGACGCAAGCAATTGCTGATCTGATAGGTGATGTCCCGGTTCGTTTGGGTATTTACACACACATATATATATAATTATATATATAAGTTGGCTCATAAGTAGTTTGACTGGGTTTTATGGACGTTTATGGCAAATATATCGGTTAGTCAGGGTACGATACTGTATAAACCAACTTATGTGTGGGCAGTCGGATTCGGCTCCGAGTGGAAATCCCTGGAATGTAGATTGATTGTGATTGATTGGGACACTTCAAGCTGGTTGTCTCATGACGTAGTCATCCTGCCAGCTTCCACCTGTTGAGCTGTTGAGGTTGTGGCAGTTTCTGTGATTGCCTTGGCTACCAGGGGGCGATAAATTGAGGCCATGCTTTTCTGCATTCTACGTCTTTTTAGTACGTAGCTTTGTAATGCCACAATATCCTAGAAGCAGCTTACTGTGCCCCCTTCCAAATTAAGTAAACAATTCCAACATTTTGCAATACTGAGCGCTGGTGCATGCTTTGTGAGGTCATAGTTCTTTGCAGGACCTCCCAGGCAAACATCCAGCCAGCTTCCTCTCCGGACAAGCTAGGAAAGAGTAGGCCTAATGATCCTAATGTGATGCATAAATGATAATTAAATGATGATAGCAAACCCAAATGGTGTCTGCAAACCAAAAAGATCTTCAACATGCGACCCTGCCGTGACCGAATCACGTGATTACCCCAGGTTTCAAGGCCTCTGCAAGTGCAGTTGTCACCAGGATGTCAGAAGAGCCATCAAACCTCAGCAAAAACTAAGAATCCAGGCAGCAATCTTCAAACTACTGACCATGCAGATTGCCAGTCTGGTCTGAAACCTGGATATTCAGAAGGAAATTGAATCTGCACAGATCCTCTGAGGCATAGACTCATGAATGTCGAACTGCATCTCTTCCTTCGACTCACAACAAATCGAACGCTGAAAGCAGCTCCCTCTCAGCATCTCTCTGCATCAGCCAGTGCAAAATCAATTAATATGCTACCAAGATGATCCAAGAATTGCCAAGCATATTAGAAACTCTTTGGAGCTACAATCCAACAAGCTGGAACAATCTCAAAAACAATCTGAGGCTTTTGGTATTTCTCCGTATTTCTCCATCAACATATATATATATAATATCATGATTGGCTTCATCCTTGGCTCATGTTGTAGCCGCGTCCTCCAGCCGTCCCCGAAGAGCTGACATGTGGTGGGTCTTCCCAGCGCCGGGTGCGGAGACCTCGGGACTATCAGGGATTCCTGTTCTCAACAGGATTGATATATGAACAGGAATTGGTACCGGTATCTCAACCATGAACACTGGCATATATGTATATAATATTGACCATTAATAAATTCTATTAATGTAATGGCATATGATATGATATGATATATATATACATGTATGTATATGTATAATAGCACATCCATTGCTCACTGATTTCCCCAAGGTCTAAGCAATTATTGGGAATGGGAGGAACGATCAGTCCAACAGTGGCAGGGAAGACCAGCATTGAATTCGTCGATTTCAATCGTCCCAAAGAATCCCAAACAACTAAGGCTGCAGCCAAAAGAATCATGCAGGGCAATGGGCCGAACAGTAAATCCTGGAGAGGAAGGGTTTCATCGGGAACTTCCGCAGGATTCCGGTGCCAGTCGTGTCACCTTCGCACCCATCCTCCAACTCCCTCCGAAAGTCTGGAGAGTAGGAAGATGCTGGTGGCCTAAGTCATCACCGGCAGTCCAAACTCACCAATTCACAGACCACTTTGAGAGACGTGCCATGGTCAAGTTCCATGTTTCTTTTGGATTTTTTGGCGCATGGTCATCTATTTCTTAATCATAATTTTTGTGATTTATATACAAGAGTGGCATGTAAATCTCCATTGATGGATAATGATTATTAACTACAGTATCCCTCAATATGGGCAACCTACAAGTTTTGACCATGTGGCACATGTCGATCTAAGCTGATCTGAGATTGCAGCGACTGCGAAAACATGGTGTCTTGATGCATAGCATCTGCTGCCAGGCTCCCGGTACTGCCTTGACAACTACCAGTACTCACTATGAGCAATCAAGGTTTGACACTCCTAGCAGTCACTGGCCACAGGCCCCGTGTATCTGGATGCTCAACCGGACTTGATTGCATCCTGAGGGAGGACTCATCCAGCTTCTCGAACCACAGGCTGACAAAACGTCCCTGAATCATGTCTTCACCAACCATTGCTCAGGGTTTATCGCGTACATAGGCTGGTATAGGCTGGTCTGAACATTGGTACCTCCGATCCCAATAGATTCTCGTTTTCACCTTTAAAATAGATACAATATGATGTAGTAAAGTTGGGGGTATTCCCCTTTTTAAGACACCCCATGTATGTATTCTCGGGTTGGTGTCCTGAATCCATCTGAATCCAAGATCCGCACTGTCTGGGGCAAAGTTCTTGGCGAAGAAGGCAAGCAAGCGCCGAGAATCCTTGCTGGATGTAGGTCACGCTTCACTAACTAGACAAAATGATACAAAATGTTCATCATGCATTCAAGAAATCTTTAGAACGCCTGATGCAGTATGTTATGTAATGTTATGTCGGACTCTACATTCTCCAAATTATCTGCAAATTTGAATGAATTCAGAATTCACTACAATATTACTGTTCTGAGTGGACTCCGCATGTGCCAAGGGAGCTTCAACTTTGCGAAGAGCCACTCAGAGCAAGCTGCTGAAGCTGCGCCTGAAGCTCTTCCGCTGGCTGCGTCCGCGCAGCGTACGACACGAAGTGGCCTCAAAGAAACATCTCAAACGGACAAGTCTCTGGAAAATCTTGTGATTCCAACTGTTGATGCTGCGGTTGAAGCCCGTACTTGGCCGTACTTGAGAAACCTCCAGCTTCTTCAAATCATCCATACTCCTTACCTTGGCAGTACACTGCTAAAGCATGCTAAAGCGTCTGAGTAAAGGCACCTTTTCACTTTCACAATTGTCAAGAAGGCATTGGCACTTCCAAGGATCAGGCGGAGTGCAAAGGATTTGCAGGAGCGAAGCGGAAATTACACCGATCACCTTCACAAACTGCAAGCTTCCATGCTTCGCCTATCTTAGCCTGTAATCTTAGGACAGTTTCTGTTGCTTTGACTCTGGAGGCTTCGGAGCT
The DNA here is from genome assembly GCA_947184155.2 of Cladocopium goreaui. Lineage (NCBI taxonomy): Eukaryota > Dinophyceae > Suessiales > Symbiodiniaceae > Cladocopium > Cladocopium goreaui. The sequence continues at coordinate 19,601 of CAMXCT020006685.1, forward strand.
CTTCCGAGGATTTCACGATTCTCCGGAAAGTTAAAGGATGTATCAACTCCTCTGCACAAGGTGAACAAAGACTTCCTGGGTCGGATCAAAGGTCCCTACAATGGTGCCCCATGGTGCCCCCACAGCGTTTGTGTCAACCAACACTCTCCTTCAAGGTATACGAATCGCCATGGATGCAAACCTTAGGGATCAGCTTCTGAAGTCATTGACCTGCACCTCACATGTGGTGTGCACATGTTCTAAACCTGAGAACTCGCGTGAATTTGAAATTGTGGAGCTTGAAATATGATCAAATATACATCAAACAGATTGAAACATCATCACTATAGTTTTGGAGAGGATTTGTACACATGTACAAACAAATACGATTCCTTGTACTTATGGAGTACAAATACGCATCCAGCATTGGGGCCCTGAATCTGCTCCCCGGCACCGGAATCTTCCAGATTCTTAAGCCCCTTAAGCCCCTGGCGAGTATATTCAGCAAGCCACTTAAGGAGGATATCATCCAACTTCTTCAAGCCCTTCACCTCAGTGGATCTTTGGATAACTATCTGTCGAGTCTGTCACCCTGGGCGGTGACCCCTCTGAGGTCAAAGCGTAGGTGAAGCAACAGTAGCTTGAAAAATGAGAGATGATGTCCAAGTACATGGCACCTGATTGAAGCTAGAAATAGCCAAAAACGCCGAACCACTCGAACCACTCCGGGTAAGTAGCAAAAACATGTAAAAACGCTCGTGTGTGTGTGTGTACAGTATATATATTATATATATGTATATAATATTATATAATTATATATGTATATATATAATTTATATAATATATAAAAGGCTGCCCGAGCTTGCCAAACATGCGACCCAAAGCTGCAGGATACAGAAACATTGGCAACAGAGTCTGACATTGCATTTCAGTGCTGCAGATATCTCACCTCTGTCGGTCGTTCACGATTTAAATGCTAAGCTCCGCGGCTGTTGTCCAGACTTCGTTGCCACACCTCTCTTTCAAAGTCCCGCACTGCAACACGCAGTCCAAGCTCTTGAATCCTGCACAAGCAGAAACACACACACACACCTTTAAACACTGAAATGGTGGTGCCTTCAAAAATCTTGTGGCATTGTATCCGTTCAATTCCAGAGGCAGCCTCGTCTGCTCTACCCTCTTTCATCCTCTTCCCCTCTTACTATGACGTGATAGTTGCGAGTCTGCGAGTCTTCAAACGCTCAGTTTGGAACCAGAAGCCATTCAACACACCTTGAGTCATTTTCTGGATGTTCCTTATGAAATCACAATAACAGGGGGCCTCCAAAAACCAATGGCTTTCCTATTAAACATCAATAACACATTGGTTTAACAAATTATTATGTATAAACAGAACATCAAATCATATTGTGATGTTTAACACATATTGTTTCCCAAAATCATCCAAACCAAATTTTGGGTTTAGAAATGTTTATAAACATCCAAATCATATGTATAAAACTGTATAAACATACCAGATTTAAAAATACAAATGTTTGGATGAAAAAATGGGTTTGCCCGGCACCTCTGCAAGGTGCCAGGCTTCACAACGTAGACACCGTAGACCTTGGAGAAACCATTTGAAAGACGGTTATGATATCTTATGAGTGATTAGTGATTAGTATTGATTGTCCCAATTTTTATGGATGATAGATGATCTATAGATTGTTTGTAGATGATTTGGGTATAGCTAAATTCATATGGTAGCTGTAAAATTTGATGCGCAATACTGCACATGTCCAGAATCGTTTTTCTGGGTTTTAATTCTTGTCCCATATGGATTTGAGTAGGATTTTCCCTTTAATAACATTTATAAACATCCAGCTATTGGGGTCGCCCATGACTTGGGAAACCCCCAAGTCATGACCTGTTGATGGTTTGCTTCAGAATCTGGAGATATCTGGAGACAAAGCTCCGGGCATCGCTTTTGCGCTCCACGAAGTGCTTCACCTCTTCGGGGATGTGCCAGGCCTTGACAAGCTGCGTCGAGCTGCGTCTTTTCGGTCTGTGCTCTGGCCAACTTTTAGAAATTGATGTAACACAGATAGTATGGACTCTGGACTGTCTATATTATATAAACAACATATAATATATAATATTCTATACATGAATTTACATGATCTTTGTGAATGGCTTCGGGACAACTATGCCTCCTCAACAACCCATCACCATGGACACAATGTCGTTGTGCTGGGCACTTACTACTAGCTAGCTCTACTGTGTCTTGTAAACAGCTCAATGAAGCCATCAAGTTTCAGCCTTCTTCAAATAGTCCTGACATTATCTATGTTACGTTGTGTTTACGTTCATTGTTGTTCGTGCATCATAGCGGACCAAGGATAAAAATTGACCAATCAAAACAATCAAAACAATCAAAAAAACATTATCGTTTCACTAAATGCGATCCCTACTTGGACCATGCTGGACCCTTCTAGGCTTCCCAGCATTCATGAGCACACTGCGGAGGAAGAGTGCAGCATCCGAGCCAGCAGGACCTGAAGAACGTGGGGCGCCTGAGAAGAAACGTTGAGCATCGTTGAGCAATGTTGAGCATACTTTTCCTGGTGCGTCTTCTCTCAAATGTCAACAAAACAACTTTCTATAATTTCTATACATACTTTTAATTTTACATACTATTTTTATGCCAGAGTTCCAGCACTTTTCCAAAGCCTGTGACCCAATGGGAGCTGAAATCAATGAGCTCTCAAAGTTCTTATTCCGAGACTATCACAACAGCGGCAAAGGCTGAATGCCATAATAGCCAGGTTAACATGATTGGGCTCCTGGATGCAACACACAAAGCGCACACTTATCTTGTCCATATGCCCCCCTGCTTCAACACATCAGCATTTGAGGTGCTATCCGCATCCATGCTATTCTTGCAAACTGAACTTCCATGTCCACCAAAACAAGGAGCCCAGCGACAACTTGTAAATCTTCACATACGTTCTTGCTGCCACAATCACAGCCGCAATCCACATTAGAACCTGTCGAATCTGTCCAATCTGTCACTGCGTTCCAGTCGAGTCCTGGTATGGTGCCACGGCCTTGGCGAAATCACCAGTGCCTATGGCATAGCCATGACTGTGGTGCTGAGGATTCTGAGCCCTTGGTTCATCTTGGTTCATCTTGGTTCATCTTGGTTCATCTTGGTTCATCTTGGTTCATCTTGGTTCACTTAGCTCTGAGCCACCATTCCCATCCTTTCGCCTTGGAGACTGCAGATTTACAGTATATTTTTTTATGGAAAGAGTTGAAATGCCTTGAAACTTAGAGCTTTTGGGCACCCACCGGTGCATGTATGAATATTAGTGAGTGACAAACTTTGGCAAACCTAGCAATTGTTGCACTCAAATTCATCTCTCGTTCCTTTCAAGTTCCGGATCATACGAGTATCTTCGCTTTCTTGATGGGGTGTGCCTCCAAATTTGCTGCAAAAAACAATCCGCTCAATTTCGTGCCGCCATTACATGAGTTCATTTGATTGAGTGATGCTTGCATTCAAATTCAATGGCTTTCGCCTACGCTGTCTTCGCCCAGTTTCTTAGCTTGGAGGTGGCTGCGTTGTTGGAGAAAAGGATTGCACATTCTTTTCATACTTTTTCAGTCATTTTCCACCTCTCCTTTGATGGCGATACACAGCAATTCAGTCGCTGCTCTTGGCCCAGTGGCAACATCTGAGAATCCACGTCTTGGTGTCGCTGGGCAAAGGTGACCTGGGTTGTGAAATCCGTGGGTCCGGTGGATCCATTTCTCTATCTGATTCCTTAAGGCTGATTCCATGCTCTCTTAGTGGTTCTTGTGTCTGCGACTTGCTGCTAAAAAGATCCAAAAAGTAGGAATGCTGTGGAATTTGCTGCGGAGTTTGTTCGAAATCTAGCGATGTCTTGCTGCTAGGCTGCCGCAGAACGTCCACAATCCATGGCAAGAACTTCATGCGAAGGCTGCGCACCAACCTGAAGACGGCAGAAAACATGAGAGGATCGTTCCTTGGAGGTATGCGCAATCAAATGCAAGTTCGAAATATTTCGAAATAGTTCAAAGATGTTCAAAACTTGAAGATCGAATAAACGAATATGGAATTAGAGGCTTGCACATAGGCCATCGCAAACACTGCTGTTCGACCCCGTGAATTGATAGATCAGTGCGAGCAACTTACTGCAAAGTAGATGGAAGACATCGGAAAACGTAATTGCAAGCAACGCATTTTCATACATTTTCTAGTTTTGGACTGGGATCTGAAATGCACGCTGAAATTGCAAGTTGGTTTGACCAAACCGGGGCCAGTTGAGAATATCCGTCGAAACGACTGAGCTGAGAACTGCAAACCACCGTCCGAACCTAGCAAAATTATGCAAAATTCCCATCTCTAGAAATGTTTCCCCAATCATGAGCAAGCAAAAGGTGAGGCGGACATTTTGCAACAAAACGGTTCTAGATCGTTTTCTTGCTGCGTCAAATCTTCAGCAACACATGTGGGCTAGTGTCACTAGTGCTGATATAGAAAGATGTGAATGTTAGATGGCATGATGATAGGCGGCAAATTGTATCTTTTATCGGCAACTTTCAAATCTTTGAAATATTCAACACACACACACACAATCAGGTTTTCCTCCCATTCCCCCGATCATAGCAGTGACATCCACCTTAAATGGGATAAATGAATCCAATACCTTGGGGTATAACTCGGTATAGCCGGTATAACATGGTATAACTATAATTTCATTAACTATATTATAATTTTCATGGGAAGTCGCTCCAGAGTCTGGCCTGAGTGCGAAGTCGTTGCATCCTTGAGGAGCAGTCACTACAGTAGTCACGTTTTCTTTGGGAAACCTTTGAAAGAACAAGTTTGGACATTTGTTCACTATCTCCTAACATGTTTAAAGTTGTTATAAGGATATTTTCAAGATTTGAACACATGAAATAATGTGAAATAAACATAGAAACACCTTGAGGCACTGCATGGATCATGGCTGCCATGGCCTCCAGAAGCTCTGCCAAGACATTTTTGTGCACCAAATATCCGAGGCATAGCCCATCTGAAGATGAATAGCTCACCTGGAAGTCGGAAAGACTTTTCCATCTTCCGAAAAATCATCAACTATCATCAATATGTGTTTAATCTTTTCCTTGTACCAAAATTCAAAATGGTTTGTTCGCAGTTATTGGCATCGTTTTGGTCAACATTCAAGTGTCAAGAACACCTGTATGAGGCCAGGGACCTTCAGTCGTTGGCGATCCAGCTGGATGTAGTACAGCGGAAGATCCTGCGCATGAGATAGGACGACGCTGTTTGTGGACCAATCAAAACAACTTAACACTAGAAATGAATGGAAACACAGGAAATGACTGACTGATATTCTTGAATTTCAGTGGATTCAATCATGAGCTCTGTACCTTTCGTACCCCAGACAGCAACAAGGCAAAGTATGGCACAATGCGGAAAAACATGAACAACCACACCATCCAAAGAAACCTATGAAAGAAACATAAGCATCAGAAACTGGATCGAAAGATCTTGACGATCTTTGAGCGACATCTACTTACAATTAATCACATCTATATGATATCATCTAATATATACTGCAATGCATTTGGCAATTTGGCAACAACCGAGTTCTTCTTGCACTTTGGAGCATCTTTCCTCCCACATTAAGAGAATGGGTCCAATTCCTAATTCGGCAATGACACCCCTGGACACCCTGACGCCTCATCGTAGAAGGTCATCACAGCATGTTTGCTGCTGAGAGGGCGGCCATGTCCAACTTGCCTCGCTGCCGTCAACTCTTTCACTACTCACAACGATTTCATCAATTCCTCGTTCGACTTCATGATGTTCATTTGAAAGGGCTTACGAAAATGCTCGTTGCAACGTCTGGGTCAAAACCTATTACACCTGTATTTCGGGGGTTCTTCACATCCATAAATAATAAATCATGATAAATCCCAGCTATCTTGATGTTCTCATTAAAGTACCAGGGTTTTGACTCATACCCTCTGCATCCGCCGACCTTTCGAAGAGTATACTCCCAGCTGCGGGGTCTCTGTCCATCGGCCTCTGTACGAGCCATCGGCTGATAGATCTGGCAGTCTGTTGGAAGTGAAAACCACTGAGTTCGATACGTGTCGACGTAGACCTTCCGAACGAATCGAACATCATACATCATCATACATCCAAATTCCATGCGTATTCAGTTTTCAGACTTTGAAGTTGTAGTTTGCAATGCCAGGATCGAAGAAGACCTTTAATCCATAGCCTTCTGAATTTCAATTCTCGATTGAAGAAGTTTTGTTTCAGATCTTCAATCTTCAATTCTGGGTTGAAGAAGTTGCTCCAAGCCATTATTATTCAATCCTCAATCCTGGCTGGGAGGATGTCATTTGCAAACATTTGCAAAACGCCCCTGCAGACATTTCCCACTAATGTTGTATAGGATACTTTGTTGTATGATGTGTCCTTGATGTACATATATCATTAACTAGAATAATGTACTTTAATCATAAATGAAATACTGTAATATATTTATAGACAAAGATATTATAATGTATCCATATATATATAATATAATGTCATAAGTTAAATAAATAACTGCAATATATATAATATAATCAATATACGTATATTAAACACAATTAAATTATATGATACATGTTCGATAGCATCAGCCCCCAAATTTAGCTGACCAACTTCCAGGCCTTATCAGCCTTTGCCTGGGACACAAAGCTCCGCCGTTGCGGAGACGTCGAACCTGGTCCAACCGCGGCGATGGATCCAACGGTGCTGCATGGTGCTGCTCAAGCTGCTAAGGTGTTGACCATTCTTCTCTGCCTCGGTCCAAAGATGTCCAAAATTGTGCTTTTTGAAGAGTTTGGGATAGTTTATTGGATAGTTTGGGCATGTTTTTAATTCTTTTTAAGATGGGGTTGATGATGGTTGATGCGACGATCAAGCATAGTGAAGCTAGGGCCTAGTGATCCTAGTGTTTGGAGATGGCATTTCCTTTGGAGGGTTTCTTTTACTCTTCAACTGCCGCACACTGCTTTGATACGCAATCGTAACCGCACCCATGGCTCTTGGTTCCCAGCAGGACGGGGTGCATCATCTTCAGAATCCGACAAGTGCTGCACAGTTGGCCTAAGGTGCCAGAATTTCCAAGGAATTTCCGAATTTCCAGTGGAACTTTTGGACTTTCACCCATTCTCAGCTGGTTTCAACATGTTTCAACATGTTTTAACCCGTTGAACGTTCTGGACTGAGGCTTGGGTGCGTGCGGCTGGCGACAGTCAAGCTGAGCGTGGTAGATGCTTTGGAGAATTGCAACCTGCACTTTTGGATCTCCGTGGAGGCGCAACTCCAACACTCAAAACTTTTCACAAGCAGAATGTCATCCAACTATTGATATTGATGATATCCTGTACTTGTTATGCTCAGCACATTGAAGGAACAAGACCTTTCCGCGTGTTGCTTTCTGTGAACAAGTATGCAGCTCATCTGATTCGGTGTGAATGATGCAGGCATTCAACAGAAACAGCTGCCCTGGCAACAGAAGCAAACATGCAACTCCACTCTCCCGTGCCACTGCGTCATCTTCCTTGAGGCTTTGACTCCGCGCTTCGCGAAACCTGATTTTGTCACCTGTGATAACGCAAACAACGGTCAACGAGAGCCAAAGCTGGAAAAAGCTATCAACACAGATCAACAAATGGATTTCAGCAGCAGCTTGCCGCCAAGTCACATGGATGTGTTTTGCCAAACACCTCTCTCGTGGAAGGTGCTCGCCACGATAGCATGCCTGAGATTAGACATTCTGCTTAGACAGGAGCCCCATCAAATGACAAGTCATGACTTTGGAACTGCCAGGAAGCAGTGCAGATCACTGCAGTTAATTTCCATTTCCAAGATTTGCAAGTCAGCTCCCTGTTGAAACAGCCTGTTGAAACAGCTTCAGAATGCCATGGAACTGGAACACAGGCCCGCCTCAAGCATCAGCTCAAGCTGTGTCCATGCCTGGGTCGTCATAGGCCTCGGGAATGGGATCCATGATCTAGTGGGATCTGGGCAGAAGACTCGTCAGTATGTGTGATCATCTCCTTTAATCCTCTATCCGACATACATAAAATATCATGAAATTCATACCTCTCACAGATCCAGTTCTCTTTGCTTTCGATCCAATACCCCCTCAACACGAAGAACAAAGCAACAGAGAAAAACATGTGAGTCGTATCTGCTAGGGCATAAGGCTGTATCTAGACGCGTCACACATGATGCTAGTCGCAGCTGTGGGCATATGTGCTATGCAAGCAGCAAGTATTTACGTACACACACTTGTCCAACATGATGACATGGGGGATTTCATAAAATCGGGGTATCCATCTAAAAATGGAGTTTCCATATGTTTCCATTGTAAAACCATTTTTTTTGGGGGGTACCCCCGTGACAATTCGGAACCGCTGAAGCGATCTCTGCTGGGCTCTGCTGGGCTCCCTGGCGATCCAACGATTCCAGCCTTTGACCCAATGGGCACCAGCAAGCGCTGGAGGACCTGAAGCATCTGCGATCACTGACACTTTCCCAAATATATATAGATATATATGTATAACAATGAATATTATATATACATAGATAGATATATTATTATGTTTAACATTATTTATCAAATTATGATGATCAATCATAAAACTTGGATGTACCCTTTTTACAGATAAACCCATCGGTGTTCCGTTGTGAGCACAGAAAGTCTTCAAACATTGGTCTCTTTTAGCCTGAGGCATTCGCCCGGCCCAGACTCGACAGAGAATGCGGTTCCTCTTGATGAACGAAGGGCACCTGCATCGTGGCCTTGGTGTCGTCCCCTTCGCCAAGAACGAAAGAGGCACGGCACGGGGCTCCAACCCATCGGCGCAGCGACTCTTCACGAATCAAACCACCCAAGTCGTCGCCTGGGCTGCTACGGCTGCCTCTTGGCACGGCCCATGGCCTTCTCTAAAGAATCCTGGCTGGACAAACACATACCGATAGTGGATGATAGTGGTTTAGTATGATAAGCTCTGCTGTGATTGGACCACCTACGAGCATACTGCAAACATTGATAAACATGAGAAACATATATTAACATATATTAACATATATTAACATGTATTAACATATATTAACATGGGAAGTTTCGAATTTGAAGAAACACTCCTGAAATGAAAGGCTTCTTGGGATATTCATGGATATTCGGAGATCTCTTGAAAGGTCGTGAAAGCTATCACTAAGCCTATGGCATGCGAGCTGGGCTTGAGACGTTGTTGGGATTTCATCTTCCAAAGAATTCGGAGCAAGACTTCAGCCAGAAATCGCCTCAGAAAATCAAGGTGTCCACAGTGTCCACAGACACTTCCAGCGACAAGGTACATCTTTATCACTTTTTTTTTCATTTTGTTCTAGGGTCACGGCTCATTCTGCTGATACTGCTGCAGTTTGCCTAGGATGTGGGTCAAAATCGAGATGCCCAAGTGTCCAAACCAAAGGTAAATGGAATGGAGCAGGAAAATGTGGAATAGAGATGGAATTGAGCCTGATTCATGCGTAAGCAGGCATTTTAATGTGTTTTTCAGGGACATAGAGGGAGTAAATAGTTATATATGATTATATGTATGTATATATATATATATTATACGTATGTATATATGAGACATACCTCTTGCGGAGGCCGCAGCCGCCGCTTGGTCAGACAGACATTTTCATGATGAACAAAACTGCTGGACAGGCACAACAGCAACATACTGAAAGCCAACATTTTCTATAATTTTCCTCCAATAAGGTGACAAACGTCATACACATGCTCAAAATAACACAAAATCAACCCTGGCAGACCTGCAGAACTCACATGATTCGCATTCATCTAAGGTAAAGGACGAACTTCGGCAACCAGCTCTTCGTCACTTTCCGGCAAGTCCTGCCCCGAGCTCAAACCATATTACATGTTTCACTTCCCACCTGTGGTATATTCATTGTTTGCATGCCTGCTCCTCTCTATGTGTTTCCGAATATGCCGAATATGTGGCTATTGCTTGCAACAGTCCACATTCATGAACATCATGAATATCATCACAGAATCATGACTGGAAAACACATTTGCTGTTTGAACAACAATATTGTATTGAAGAACAATCACAGTCGAAACACAGGTAAACGGATGGCAATTGGAAACGGACTGAACGCTCCTGCATAGAAACTTGCTGCTCAACCTGCCAGGATTGCGAGGTACCATGCCGATACCAAGGCGATCAGCGCTGTCCGATGTCCGATGCATCAGTATGGCATCAGTGAATATGAGTAAACTTGAGTGAATATCATGGACACTTTGTCACAGCTCCTTTACCTTCCGGATCCTTCCGGGAATCAAACATGGCACATCATGGCACTGAAAAACACTGAACAATATTGAAAAAACACATTAAAAAAAACCATCCATTTAGTTCGATGATTGTCCCAACATGTCCCAACTATGATTCTAAAGGCCCTTCGAGGCGATTTCCCCATGTTGGATTCCCGGAGGGCCGCATGGCCATCATGGCCGTGGCCTTGTTGGAGGTTGCGCTCAGTTCCATTAAGGCCTTCTCCACAGCCAGACCTCCATTGAAGCTGCGCCCAAATCATGCAGCATTTTATGGGCAGATCATGAGAATATTATTGGGGATATCATGGGATATCATTGATATAATGGGAATTAATGGGATATATTTCAATGGGACAATTTGATATCATATCAACAGTTTCTTTTCTCAGCCGCTGCTTGTGACAGCACAAAATGAGCAAAACAAACATGTTTCATGCTCTGGTCAGAGTCAGTTTGTGATCACAGCGAGGCACAGGTGCCCCACCGTCATTCTTCTGCTGGGTTCCAAGACACATCCTTGGAAGGTGTCAATTCGGGGCCGATCACTTAGGAACAACACTATGCTCCAAAGAGATTTCAAAAGAAACTGAAAGGTTGTCCACCCCCAAAGTATACGAGGTCACAAGTTTCTACCCTCTTGCGGGCGAGAATCTGCCATGCAACACTGACCTCAGGTGAGAAGAACCAGCAACACCCGAACATTGCTCAAGTTTTCTGTGCTTGTTCGGTGTCTTGGATGCTGTCTTGATTCGGGCTCAAGCGAGAAGTTGCAACACCCGCAGTGCTTCCGGACCTAAATGGTGCCCGGTTTGGTCCACTGCGCAAAACGACCCCGGTACGATGAGGAAAACCATGGAAAACATGAAAAACACTGGAAATTACTTTACTTCGAGTGATCCCCGCCCTGACACACTATTCTGGCATGGTTTCTGACATACCATCTGGAAGTATAATATATATATATATATATATATGTATATATGTATATATGTATATATGTATATATGTATATATGTATATATGTATATATGTATATGTATATATACACACACACTCTGACATTCTATCTGACATTCTTTCTGGCCTTCTATCTGGCATCTATTCTGACATTCTTTCTAGCATTCTATTTGACATATATTCTGACATCCTTTCTGGCATTCTATCTGACATTCTTTCTGGCATTCTATCTAGCATCTTTTGAGGCATTCATTCTGGCCTACTATCTGGCATCTATTCTGACATTCTATCTAGCATTCTATTTGGCATATATTCTGACTTTCTTTCTGGCATTCTATCTGACTTTCTTTCTGGCATTCTATCTAGCATCTTTTCAGGCATTCATTCTGGCCTTCTATCTGGCATCTATTCTGACATTCTATCTAGCATTCTATTTGACATATATTCTGACATTCTGTTTGGCATTCTATCTGGCATTCTGGCATTCTCTCTGACATGAGTTCGGGTCCAGGCACCGTCCACTGCATCCTGAGCTCGCTATATAGAGATCAGATCCCCCAGTCACCAGGAGCTGGCAGAAGGAGAAGGCAGAGAGGAGGCGGAGATAAGGACAAGAGCCAGCTCAGCTGAACAAACGGCAAGCGGGCGACCCGAAAACACATTTGATGAATATTTTAATTATTGCAGAAACCAAGCCTCTTTTACTGCGAACGAGCCATGCTTAATGCGTTGTACAGGCTTCCACATCTGAGGAGCTTGCTGAAACTGAGGTTCACGAGCTTGTGCGAATGGCAAAGTGGCCACAACTTGGCAGCGGTTTGATCAGAGCATATTTTTGAGGTATCTAGCACTCATCATCGTGCAGTTGACCCTGCAATGCTTTTGACCATTTGTTAAACTTTGTTAAAGGATTGAACTACAAAGTGTCCCGATGTGTCCCAGAGTTCGCCAGGCGCAAATTAGGCAATGCACTGGCACCTGGAGCATAGCTAGTGAACATGACTGAGGCCGCTGGCCAAGTAACGACGAGACCTGCACAACATTCCCACGGCGCGCACGGTAAATCATTATTCAATATTAGTCATTTTTCTCCAATTCTGTGTTCTTCAAATCATTGTGATAAGCACAAGAATTACCGGTCTGACTCTAGTTGATTCGCTTCCAGCTCTAAAAAGCAACAGGTCCAGCAATGTCTGTAGCCTCAAGGTCAAATCACCCAACGTCACGGGTGGCTCCGAGGGGTCTCTGGAAGTAGGAAAGACCATGACCCAAGACCTACAGTGAGTTGCAGCGACGCAGCAATGTCCATGGAATTTCAGAAGGCATCTCGGTGCTTGTGCTGATGTGAAACTGGTTGAGGCATTTATGTCTTGGTCCTGGTCCTTCTGCTAAATGCTTCATCTTGGCTGAAGGCTCTTGTTCTTATTTGGAGGTTTCCAATCCATGGGGGTACCCCCAAATCATCCATTTTAATAGGAGTTTCCATGAAATAAACCATCCAGCTATTGGGGTACCCCCATGACTTCGGAACCACCCTGAGGTCTTGGCTGATCTTCCGCCTTGCGCAAGTAAGACCCATCCATGGCCAAGACTGGGCTGGGTGCCTGGTCAATGAACTGCCACGCCTTGGTCCAAGGGAGTCGAAACTCCTCTGAGATGTTCAAACGACAGTGAAGTCACAGTGAAGTCAGTGAAGGTTTTACGCCCAAATTCAGCACAACTTATAACTTATCATAACTTATCAAATTTATATTGTATTTTCTTGTACCAGAATGCAATGTTTTTTCTCTACAATCTATGTCGCAGGTAGTTCTTCAAGCTGCAATATCAGCATAAACCCAAGGACCCATTTTCTCTTTGGTGACCCAAACGGATACTATTAGAGTTTCTAGCACTGAAGCCAAACCACCCACTCTAGAGGCAAGGCTGTCACTCCAAAGAATATGCACACAAATCCAAAGAATCTGAGATGGTGCTCAAGACTCGCCTCTGCATTTGTTGCAAACGCCTTCCAAACTTGGTCCCCTTGGTCCGAGTGCTCATCTATGCCATCAATCGTCCTGGCAGTTTCAGTCTACCCCTTTCTACTAAATCAGCTTGCATGCACACAGGTCAAAGTGATCTGTAAACATGTGAGGTACAAGGGAATGCTGAGGACCCAGTGGGGAAGACCTAATCATATATGCAATAATATACTATCAAGGCTCCAGATGGCTCAAGTGAACCATCTGCTTCCAACTGTCCAGGCTTCATATATACAGCTTTGGTAAATATATAAATGTTTGACCAGCACTTCACTGCAAGAAAGCCATTGGTCCTTGCTTTGCTCACTGAACTCCTGAAATTCAACGTTTTCTGAAACTGCACTAAAATGGGATGGATCAGCAATGAAGACTTCATATTTAATTCTAATTCATTATTAACATGTAAAATATAGAATCGACTTTTCTAGTTCATGTTCTGTTCCGAATTCATGTGAAGTGCAATATCATGCTCGGCACTGCCTTATTTGATCTTATTTGATATCAATTGAATCCTTTCGAAAAGTTCCTCCACTGAGTTTCTGACAGTCGGAAGAATCCCTGGCTCTTTGAAGAATGCCACAAGACAGGTTCCAGTCTGGCGACACATTACGACACAAGGCTTACTGCTTTGCAGCGACGTGCTTCGCCATGTTGCACTTTGGTCTAGCTCTTCCTGGCTCTAGAGTCATCTTGGCCGAACTTTTCAAGGTTTCCATTGTTGCTTTCTTCCCTCGGGCCGTGTTTACCTCAAATATCGTCAAATATCGTCAAACTATATAAAACCTTCTAAGCAAACGGTATCATTCCATGTCATTCCAATTGTTTTCCAAGGGTTCGATGTCATTCCGTCTCCCTTTTGTAAGGTTCGGACCCTGGTCGCACTCGAAGTGCGGCGTGTAGATACTGTGCTGGCCTTAAAGGAAGCAAGGTCGCTACACTTTTTTTACACAGCGACTTGTGAACAAAGTTCCATATCAACAACCTCAAAGGATGGCATGCAGCACTTGTCGCCTTGCACGCATCCAAATCACTGCACATCTGAAATCGAGAACTTCATAGTGCTTCTTTGCAAGCTTAGCTCACGGCTCAGACACAATTTGGACCACATCGCCAGCAGAGATTACAGGACATGTTCCTTTCCAATCTGATGCATTCAAGCTTCGCAAGTCTGGCCAATCAAATCGGCCATATGTGCGAGTGCTGGAACCAATGCTGCGTCCATCGCTGCCAACTTCTGCAAAAAATGCAGGGCTGCCTTCGTCCAATTGCAAGTCGTGCCGTGCAGCAGCCTCATCTGGCAGGTCTGCGGACAAATCCTCACGCTTCCGAAGATTTCCAGCTGGCAACGAGCAAAGCAACTGCATGTTGCTTTGCAACAAGTAAGGTGGACTGACGTCAAAATCTTGAGCAAACAATTCTCCAACAAATTGGGTCTTCTCCAAATGCCTTTGGAAGGTGACTTTCCGCAACTGCAGTCTTTGGATGTTTGCAATGCGGTCGCACACCATTGCAAAGCGGGGAATGCGACACTTGACGCTGCCAGAAGCTTTGTCGCGTCGACCATAGTAGTTTTCGTGCAGCCATCGCACTTCCTCCATGGTCTGGGCACTGACAGGCAAGTTATATGTTTGATATGCCTTTGCCAAAGCCTCCATCTCTAAACCCTCGTTCTCGGACGTCAGGCCGTGTAGCAAGAAGAAGGCATCGAAAAGAGCTGCCACGTTTGCATCTGGAGGCTCAAATCCTTCTTGCTCCTCTGCTAGCGCACTTACCAGCTGCTCAAAGAAGTGCCCAATCTTCATGGGCGTTTCGGATGGAACTGTGCTTGTTCGAAGCAGAAGCACAAAATCTGCCAGAACAGTAACACGAGTCACCAATTGCAGAGTGTCAAACTTCCCGTCCGCCAAAGCAATGACCAATGCAGGTTCTTTTGCACACAAGTCACGTCGGAGTGCAGCACCAACTGCTTTGGAAATCGCCGCCAAAGCTGTCTCCAATCGTTTTCCTGATTGCAAACCTGAATCTGCTGACTCAATAACCAAATCTTCTGTTTCAAACGGCTCTGGATGAGGCAATTTGAAATGCAGCAGTAACATGTTGAGCCATTGCGCAGTGAGAACTGCTGAATCACGCGTTCGCGCCAAAATCGGAACATCTCTTGCACCATCATCGATCCACCGTACGTCGATGTCTGTGGGCAAGGGACCGCGCACATACATCCTGCGCAGTGAGGCGGGCCCTGTTCTGCTGTATGCTTCATGAACATCATCCCAAATTAACTTGAAATCGGCCTGGTCCTCTGATCGAACGCACTGAACGAGATCTTGATAGGACATACCAGCTGCCTTGAACCAGCATAAAATACATCCAGCTACGAATTGTCTTTGATGATCTGCTCCATGATCGAAATAAACTTGCAAATCTGGGTTGCTGGACCGAAGGGCCAGGAACAGCCCAAGGTTGAAGCGGACACTGGCCTCGGAAATGCCTGAGTTGACCCGCGGATAGAAGTCATGTGCGGCCGTGTCCAGGGAAGGTGCCACTGATCCATGGCACCTTCTTAGCAATTGATGACGCAGTGAACTTGGCAGTGCGCGAGCGTGCCAGCGGATGCAATAAGGCGGATATTCCTCTTGATCTTCCTGTCCAAGCAGCAGGGTCCGCACCTTGTCAGCTGCACAACTTTGCACATCAATCAAAGCATGATTATCCTGAGGGATCAGTTACATCAGATACTTTTGCCTTGCAAAACCCGAATGATACCAAAATTTTAACGCTTGGATACTCTAAAGGTGAACAATAGATGACCGTCTTTCGCCGCCAAAAATCACCTTCATAGTGGAATTGCCACGTGCGTCAGCCTGGGGTCCATGGACCCATGGTGCCTTCTCGGTTAAGGTGTTGTAGACGCCCAAGGGCAGAGTCTCAGGTGTAACCAAGAATTTGGCCAGAACCGACAAACCGAAACGCATGGGCTTGCAGCGCTCAACGAAGAGAACGCCTGGGCAACAAATATGTTTGGCCAAACTGGTCATTTATGCCACTTGCTTTTCCAACGTGCATGATTGATCACCGAAGGAAGCTTAGAAGTCAAACTTCCGACAATATGGACAGATGGAAAAGCAGAGGTGGGAAGAGTCAGAGAATAGAAAGGCAAGGAAAGAAACTCAGAGAAGAGGAAGAGTCAGAAGAAAGAAGATGCCGGTGCGCGAGAAGGTAGAAAAGTCGCGAGACACTGTGTGTTTTCCCTTGTTTTGTGGCTCCGGGGGATCGAAAAGTATGCTCGCTAAAGCGGCGGGTGCAGGGCCATCTGGGCAGATGTGAGATGAAAAATTGCACGCCACTGTGGCGCGACGCAGGTTTGGAAGTAAAAATGATCAAAGCACCTCTCAGCCTCGGAGCACTTTTGAACGTTGAGATGTCGAAAAAGTGCACGCTGTTGCAGGCACAAGTGATTCTGCACCTTGCCAAGGATAACGTCAGGGTTTTGTAGCAGTTTCAAAACCGATGACAGCCGCGGGACGTTTGAAGAGAATCTGCAAAGATGAATTTCGCGTAGCAGGCGCAGTGCAAGAGACATGTTCATCAGAGATGTTAGGAGGTCAGGGGACAGATTTCCTGAGAGAGGTTAAATTTTGGAGCATCAGATCTTCAGGTTTCCTAACATGATTTTGCGTGACAGGTGCGACACTTCGCATCACTTTTTCGTGGCAGGCGCAGTACTTTAGAGACATGGGATGGACAAATCGCACAACGCATTGGTACAAGGCCATCAGCTCTGCACTCAACTTTCGATTCTTGAAGGAAGTCTCGCAGAATTGCTTCGTTTTTGACGGTGTCAATTTCAAAAATTGAAGAAGCTTCATTGTTTTGGAGCTGCGATCTTGCACTTTTTCAGGAAGTCTCTTCAGACAGATAGACAGACAGACAGACAGACAGACAGACAGATAGATAATTAGATAGAGAGATAGAGAGAGAGAGAGAGTGTGAGAGAGAGTGTGAGAGATAGAGAGAGAGAGAGTGTGTGAAAGAGACTCAGAGCCTCAACCACCTTTCGATGCATCAGTTCGTTCTGCCCAGGTGTCACAACAACCAAACCTCTCCTATAAGTTTCCTACCTTTGAAGCTTCCGCCACCGCCTCGTGCGGTACTAGTGGTATCTTTAGAGATGTTGAGTAAAGTTTTGATTGACAAACAGTAGACAACAGTATTGTTTCCAAAGTTGTTCCCCCCTTTCCCACCTGTGTTCAAGGCAGCGACAAAAATCGGTCCCGAGGAAGCCGGGGGCAAAGCCCAAAATGGCAACTGTCTATCTGGACTTTGACTCCAGCAGTACCACAGCAATGCAAGGTCACTGGGAGTTGGAGTTGATTCTTTTTGGAGCTTGCAAAAGAGAGCTGCGCAAGATGCATCATCCAACATGGCTTTGTGGATTGCATAGCTTGACTCAATGTGTGCCATGGTGATCTCGGGCATGGACTGCCGGAAGTATTGGATGTATAGATCTTGCAGCAGTGTACAGCTGTCTAGAGACAACTGCAATGGCCTGCCGACTCCAGCCGATCCATGGGCCACCATTGCAAGGTAGTTTCCCAAACTCTGTGACTGCAAAGCAGAGTAGAGCGCAGGGAGAAACGGATTCTTGCTGGAGGACAACAAACTTCTACCAGCACTTCTGAGACTCGCATTCAATGGTTTCATGACCTTGCTCACCTCCTCATCCGTGCTGGAGAGAATCTTCAAAATGGTCAACACTAGCGTGTCAGAACTGGGCACGTTCTCCAAGACTTCACAAAGGAAACCTTCTGCAGACTGCGCTCCTTCCAGGGTCATTTGCTTGGAGATGGCAAAAAGCAACGGCTTTTGCAGAAGTGTCTCGACGATTTCGACATTTGGCGCATACTCCAGGACCGCTGCATGTGCAGCCGCCGTCAGTCGATGAGCTTCACCACCTGGTGGAGAACGTAACTAACGTAACTAACCACCGGCTCACCCTCATCAGGTCATAATAGGTCATGTATGTACACACATGTAGGTACTCAGATTATTCACACACCAGTGTATGTATGTATGTATGTATATATATATATACACATAAATGCTCATTTATTTATCTATTTAGTCATATTTATTTATGAGTTGTAAAAGTTGTATATGATACGTTGCGATAATAACAAATATATATATATATATACTGTATATATATACTGTGTATATATATATACTGTATATATATATACACACGTATATATATATATACACACGTTGTGCCATCGTCAGGACATGGTATATGATGGTACAAGGTTTATGGTCATCCATCCCATATCGGGAATCTTTGCATAATGGGTATATCAGTCCATATTCATGGCTTTATGACCATCCTACAATACATATATATATATATAAGATTACAATCAATATCAACAACATTGAATTCACTCGCATAGGCCGCAGCGGAGGCCTATGCGTGATCGCAGCTAAGTGTTGGAGAAAGAATATTATAATCCGATTTTCGATCATGGCACAAGATATGCACATATTGCAAAAAATGTATAATATTTTAATATATCGTCAAGTCATTTCTTGTATTGCTGCGACTCTCAACTGCGACTTCTCATGTCGTCCACCTGAGCTCAAAGATCGCCAGGCCAAAACATCATAGCCCAGGAGCTCCTCGAAACTGGAAGCCAAAGCAACCCCCACCTCCCTACGCTTCAGTTGTTCAGCATGGTCTGGACAGAACAGCAAGGAGACCACCTGCCAAATGGATCCAAATGGGACAAACACATACCCATCATACACTGGATACCATGATTTATGTATATTTATGTGTATATTTATGTGTATATTTATGTATATTTATGTGAAATCGAGATAGATTTAGTGTGGGCCACTAGATCTTACATCCATGGCTTTGTAATGGTTTACCCGGTTTACCCGGTTTACCCGGTTTACCCCCTCAAGCATGGTTTGAATCACAAGTTCACATTGCTGAGCCACTGCTCTTCCAACTTTGCCGGACTTGGATAACAACCTGTGAAGGGGTAGGTCCGTTTCCAGCAAGAAGCGCTTGATCTCATGCTGTGAGTTCAGCACATCGATTCCATCCAGTGAAATCAACATTGAGGCAACTCTCATGAGAAGGTCTGAGCGTCCTCTAGGGCAAAGCATCACATTTGATCGCACCAGCTCCTGAATTTCTGTTTCAGTCATATGACACCCATGGCCGCTTTGCAACGTTTGTATGGACTCTGGCAGGATGGTCAGCAGCCATTTCACTGCGGCGACTCTGGAGCTCAACTCTGAAGCATCCGAGCCATCGGAGCCATCGGAGCCATCGGAGCCATCCAGCAGATCTGCCACACATTCCAAGTCGCGCAGCAGCTTTCGGGTCACCTCTGCAGCCAATCTGCCTTGTGGTGTCCCAAGGTCGCCATGCAAATATGTTAGACCAAGTTCAATGGCCCGAGAAGGTGGTAGACAGAGGAATAAACGCAACGTGTCCACGCCAAGACCTGCAAGTTGAAGGAATAGACCTGGTTTGATGTCCAAAGCTGTGCGCCACGATTCCGAGAAGGATGCCCAATCCAGTTCGCGATTCTGTAGACACTGCCGTTCCAGTACCTCCGCTGTACATCAATCACCAAGGACCAGCAGTACTGAATCACGCTTAATGATGCTTAATGATTCTTCTGTCTTCTCTTCCATTCAAACTAATACAGGAGTTATGAGAGAAATTGAAAGAACAGGTGGCTTTCCATTTTTGGACCATGGAATCCCCATAGGATGGAGTGCCTCTTCAGGATCTTCGCTTTGATGTGCAGGGCCTTGGTTGGGGCTTTATTTACCGGGCGCTACCAAGGCTTGGTCTGGTCAACGCGGTCAACGCCAACACCACTGAGAGCTGCCACCAGAACCCCAATAAGCTGCAGTTGGCACCTGCGACTGAGTTGCTGCACCATGGGGATTACATGGCTCTCTCTCTCTCTCTCGAATATATATATATATTGTAATATGATAATATGTATATATATATATGATAATAGATGTATACATGGACCATATATACATAGGATGGTCTTAAAACTCAGCATCTATGAAACATTCTGGAAAAGGGCATGACATGGAATCACACCAAACAAATATTGCACAAAGTTTGACAGAGAGACTATCAATGCAGCTAGTTGGATAATCAGTTCGTCAATGTCATGTTTTGACTTCTGCGGAAACGATTGGAGTCTGTGCAAATGGGTCAGTTCAATTGTTTTTCTTTTCGGCACATCAATCAATGCACAAGATGATGACAATATGTACACCTGAAAACACATCATGGCCTCCCAATTCTCAACAGAAGATTCGAGTCTTGCAGTTGCTTGCTCCAGCAAGTCCTTCCACTTCAGGTCGCATCCAACCGAAACATCATTTTGTTGCATTCTTTTGCAGTTGACAAAGTTGATGCTGAAATATGGTATGGGTTTATGTGAAAGCGGGCATTACAGTAATCCCATTTCCATGTCATGGTATCATATGGTATCATCCTTTTCCCCATGAATTAGTCACACATGTCACAAATTGGTAGGCCATCGGGCATCCCCCATTCTTATGAGTGGCCCTTTGGTGATCAATCCATGTATATAATTAAACTGATGATAATCCATGTTTTTTTTCATTTTTTTTCAATGGTTCATAAATGTTCATAACTTCTTGGATCAACCACCCCACAGTAGCATCATCTCGATCGGTTTACCACCTTACCGTAACGAGTATTGCACCACCATTCCGTTCCTCGATGCCCGTGGAGTGCGTGTTGTTCTCAAAGTCCCATTGGGACAAAAAGCGACGTTCGGGCTTTTGACTTGGCCAAAACCAGGATCCTGCCAGGCTTCACATGGCGACTGGGAAATCCCCCGAAACTAGCCATGGAGGTTTGAAATGGTTTGAGTTTGAATAGGTAAATCAAACCGAAATGGCAAATCATTGAAGTCTATGGACCCGAGACTTAGCGGTCTTGTTTGCTTCGCTCCGTTGCAGAGTTCTGAGGAACAAATGCCATCGAATTGTTCAGGTGCTGTTGCGCAATCATGGCTTGCCTTCTGCTTGATGCACTTTCTGCGGTTCCACCTGTCAGAACGTCGGAAAACGTTGGACTGATACATGACTCGGCACTCACAGATGATCAGCATGGCAAGATAAGGAATACGCTCTCTGGCTACCGCTGGTCAAGTGACTGTGACTCTTAAACTTATGTTCGCAGTTAGCCTTCCGGAATCTGACAAAACAACTGCAGCTCTGCAAGATTCTGCAAGGAAATCCCCATTGGAAAGTCTTCAGTTCAGGTTGGCTAAGACACACTCATAAGCCATAAGATACTGTGCAGTATTTTCATATCATTTTGACTCGGCCTCCACGATTGCGTATCCCAACTCCAAATGCTTAGGATATCAGCCGGGCCATGCTTAGAACAGCCCAACTAAAAATCGGCCTGAAAGCCAACGAAGTCCAAATAGCGACACCAGGACTCAAGCACACATACCTCCAAGTTGTGACATCCATCATGCATCAGTGTTTTTTTCTTGGATGCCTTTTTTGATTTTTTTGAACAACTTTCCAAAAGTAGAGACTTGATGTCAGGGTGAAGGCACCCAGAAGAAAAAACACCGGCCGCAATGTCCCGCAGTTTCGAAGAGCACAGAGAATACCAACATCATCATACATCATCAACATTGATCAACAATCATCAACATTCATCAACTGTAAATCATCACAATCATGGCTGCAGCGGCAGCTTTGACAGCTTTAACCTGCCTGATCCAGGAACCTACACACCGGAGAATGGGCGCGGAAGTCCGTGAAGCTCAGATCCCAAACCTGGAGCTAATCCGAAGCATCCGAAGCATTTCAAACAGTAAGTTGATGTAAGTTGGGTCAGGATTCACAACAGGTACATTATATACACTTGTTTGGACATGTTTGGACTGGTTGTTCCTCTGCTTCTTTTCACTCCACTATCCCCACACGACTATCTGATATATTCTGATATCATAAGCCCTTCTGGCACCTTGTGATCAAGTTCCATTGCAGCACCTCTCCTTAATTCAATGGGAACAACTCGTGTAGAAATTGGACAGGGATCATAGCATGCAAATAGGGGGTCCATAACTTTCCAGCATCTCCAGCCAAGCTTCAAAACAAAGTTTGCGACCAAACATCCTGTGGCATATGCCAGCGATCTTGTATCGAAGGCAGTGCCCTGGCTGCGCTGAAACTGCGAGGGTCAGCATGGATCAGCACGGGGCTTCCTGCCTGACTTGTACTTTGGGTACCTTCATGGCCAAGGCTATGGAGAATTCCCGCGCAGAGGTCCTGATTGTTCTCAGCTCAGCAAAATCAGCAAAACCGTCTACTGGGGATATGGTGATATGAGCGGTGGACAAAATTACGTACTACTCGCAATGGACATGGCTGACATGGCCAAAGTGGGTGGTCCCCTGACATCCTAAGTCCACTCCCTACTACTTTTGTCTTCCGCTAATTTTGTCGGTTACTCATGTGGAGGTTCCATAGTCATGGGGGTACCCCAATAGCTGGTTGGTTTATTTCATGGAAAATCCAATCTAGAAATGGATGATAACTGGGGGTACCCCCCTGGATTGGACACCTCCATATTGTGGTGATACCAGGTGTGACTCTCCGGCAATTTGGAGTGTCTCCCAGCTTCGCAATGCTTTGGCTTCGCATTGAGATCCCGGCGGCTGCCACGTCTGCGCGCAAGATTTGTCTGCCTCTATACCAAAACAACAAATATCAGATTTTTTTTTGCGTTGCATCTCAACACCAGTAATTAGGAAAGTGAGTCAACAGGGGTCAACATTTATGTCGTTTGGAGGATACTAAACAAGTCTCAACTACCCGATTTGGGAGACCTGCTGGAGCTGGCATCGCCGCCAAAGCTGCTCCGCAAGCAGCTGGGTCTTTGGCCTCCAGTCGCTCTAGTGGCTGAACAAAATGTAGTGCCGTGGTGGAAAAAACATGAAAAAACGATATGGACATATAATATATGGACAATCGACACATCTGCAAATAATCTGAAATATCTGAACTATCTCAAAATAATGGTCTCCTACTGCTAGAGTAGTTTCAGCTCAGATGTTGCAGAAATCAATCCTTTTCTTTTTGCAATAGTCAGGACATGTCAGGACCCATTAAGATTCGAGTGTTTTCTGTGACCCACCAGCCTTGATCGCAAGTAAGAGGCTATTTGGAGGTGAGCTGGGCAAAACTTGTCCTCAAGCTTCAACTGACATTTAGTCATGGCCAGCTGTACTGTGCTGGTCAAGTTTTCAGTGTGCTCGCTTCAAAGCGGCCCTCAACTGAGATAACAGTCACATGTGTATCTAAGTATATAGTCATCTGTATACGTACATGTACGTAGAGGTGTATAATATGCATCTGCAATTACATACACATGTTTGCATGCAGATATAATTCATATATAGATAACCACATAATATATAATATATTATATATATTATATATATTATATATATATTATATATTATATATATATCATATATATATTATATATATTATATATACTATATATATTGTATATATTATATATATTATATATATTATATATTATATATATTATATATATTATATATATTATATATATTATATATATTATATATATTATATATATTATATATAATATATATAATATATATAATATATATAATATATATAATATATATAATATATATAATATATATATATATTATATATATAATATATTATATATATATAATATAATATATATATATATTATATTATATATATTATATATATATATATTATATTATATTATATATATAATATATATATATATTATATTATATATATTATATATATTATATATATTATATATATCACTAGATATACACAGATTTTAATCAATTGATACATAAATTATGTATGATATATGTATGATCATGTTAGTGGATCCACATCTTTGACCGTGTCACCGCAGAACACAAATTCCATAAGTTGCAGCAACTCAACATCCCTTACATTTGTGACAGTAGTACTGCCAGCCTTCAATGAGTAAATGGAAGGGTGGCCGGCGGCTTTGCAGCAATATCAGCACCAGCACAATTTTCACTTTCAACTATAAGATCTACAAATGCTTGAGCAGAGTAGCACTTGCAAGGAACATCGAGCAACAAATTCCTAGCGAATGCACTTCACAGCAAGCTAAAGTACTAGTACCACATATAAACCTGCTGCAACCTTTGAGTTTGCCTCTCCTAAAACCAGTTGTAGCGCTCGCATGAAGTCGCTGCTGTGCTTTGCAGATGGTGGAGTGGCCAGTGTGTCATAGTCCTTGATGCAGGTGCAATAGACAATGGATTCAACAAGGACTCACATTATCCTGTATCAATTGTTGTATCTATGTCTAGCTCTGTCTAGCTATCTTTTGGACAAGCTTTTGGAAAAGACGCCGAGGACATCGCGATGTTGGGCGCACCTCGAACCTGACTTGTCACAACGGCACAGTGGATACAGTGGCATTTCTGCTCACAGCTGCTGCAGCTGTTGTCCTGCCAAGTTCCGAACGTGAACTATGGTGGCTTGCAGGTACTCTGTGCCAAGGCGAGTGGTCACGCCTTGTGGCAAGAATTGGCAAGGCTGCGGTCAGTTCGACAACTCAACGCGGACGACTCGTATGACTCGTGGGCCAATGGTGACAGCAGATTTGATCAAACTGTGGGCCCCATGCGAATGCATCGCAAGAATGCGAGAGGCTCTGGAGCGACCAAGACAACCTTGAGAAAGACATCGGGACACTCAGTCGAGAACCACTGGAGTACGACTGATGGTTTTGTAGCATCGAAACCTCTATTTGATGCTGGTTTCCAACATCCACAACTCCCTGGATTTTTTTCATCAGGGAAGTCGTCAGATTCGTCAGTAGAAATCCAGGGATTCCTTGCTCCAAGCCTGAGAACCTGACACGAACTCCGCAAACATATGCCCGGGCCACCAAATCCTCCAGCTTGCTGGGCGTGATAAATCCAACCTTCCAAAACAACGCAGTGGTGGAGCAGCAGCTATTCTGGCATCATTTCTTTATTGTTCTTTATTGCTATATAATGCTATATATGTATATAGCTATCATTGGCTATCTATATACATGATATATGATATATCATTATATATATATGTATATATATAATCATTACCTAGGCCTTCAAATGGCAAGTTTAACTTTAACATACGGAAATACTACTTTTAACCATGCTGGGCCCCCCCATCTGCCCCTGGCATCATCGGTTAAGCCGGAATATACAGTACTTCTGGACGACTCATGCGCAGCAGTGTATTTTGTGTAAGATTTGATAAAATCATATAAAATCCTTGAACCTAGATGGATCCTAGACTGTACCTCCAAAACATGTTTGCGTGAAGTGTCCGCGAACTTGCGTGAAATACCCGTGAAATTCTAAGTTTACCCGTGTAATGCAAAGTTTACCCATAAAGAACTAAGTTTATCCTGGTGCTCCGCCTGAGCTGGCACCCCCCAAACCATGGTTAAACTTCATGGGTAAACCCGATATTTAACGCAAATGCTAAGTTTATATATATATATATATGTATATTATAATATTATATATAATATTATATATATAATATAATATTATATATCTAATATATATATAATTATATATATAATATATATATACGTATGTATAATATGTATTATAATATACTCTTGTATTATGTATATAATATTATATAATATCAATTTATATCATGCTGGGTATCACATAGCATCTCAGATGCTCCACACATACACAAAACCTCGAGGACAGCTTTACAGTCTCATCTTTAGCTCGGCGCCTTGCTAAAATGAGACGCGATAAACTGTAAAAAGGATACACACATCCAGAATCATTGACGTTTTGTGTGATGCTGTACCATAATGTACCATCGGCAACCAATTTGATGCTGACACGTTTTGATATTTTTGGGTTGGTTAAGTTGGCTGCGCGAAGTCTCCAAGTCTCCAAAATTCTCCAAGGCACTCCCAAGAGGACGATAATTGGTAGCTTGGATGACATGCTTTGATCTCCTGGACACAACCAAAGCACTATAGATCACTAAAGTGGCTCTGCCTGGTATTAGGGTCAGTTCTCATGAATAATTCCATAGAAATTCTTACCTGACCAAATTGCCAAGACACATTATTTATGAAGCGCAAGTTGCGCTTCGTTCCCTGTCTTGACTGATTGAGGTACTTGAAGCATCTTGAAACTAAATGAACTGCAGGAACATGCGATTACAGAGAACTTGCAACCCGGTCCATGGTGAGCCAAGCGGTCGAGAAGCGACTCCACCGGAGCCAACACCTGCCCAGCATTCTCTTGGCACAGAGCGACTATTGCGTAGTTTTTTACTTGGGTCTTACCATTTTAGTGTCTTTTTCATGTCCGAACAGCAGGTAATTGGGAGCAAGACCTTGACCCTATGCATATCATTGCCACTAAATCATAGGCATATAGTACGTTATAGTATGTTATGGTAAATTATAGTCCGTTATAGTATGTTATGGTAAATGGTAAATTAGAGTACGTTATAGTATGTTACAGTCACTATTCAATCATTGCAAAGACGAGCAACACAGGCCCAGCGCACCTGCCGTTCTGCATGATTCAATCGGAAACATTTCACTCCATCCATCTGTGCATATCTCTGCTGGATCAGAGCCTCACCAGCGGGTACAATCTGCAATCCTCATGGGAAAGCATGGTAGCTTTAGGAGCACCTCATCAGAAGCAACAAGCAGCAGGAGCGTTGATTGAGGCCTTAGAATCCGCACGATATTACTCAAGTGACTCTGAATATTGTGAGGACAAAGTTTTCAAGAATGCAGCAACGAAAAAAACAATATATTCCGAGCGTGGCACTGATGAGGGTGGCTTCGCCACTTCTCTTCCCGATCCGCCCATGCCTTAGGCCAACGGAGGAAGACCCAGGGCAAACTCATGCTGTTGTTGATCAAATGGAATAGCCGCGGCTGATAAAGACATCTTAGCATCTTCCATAAGAACCTGGGTTCGATGTGAAGTCCGGGGCTTGAACGTGTGCTTCTTTCAGAAAAGATTGGGATTCCTTCAGATTTCTTGCCTCGGTTCAACATGTTTCCGGTAGTTCACCCGAGACGCAATTGTTCCATGGAGACGGGCATGAGAAGATGCACCGACAATATCCCACGATGCAAGCAATGGTGGCAAGAGCTCTGGTCGTGGTGAAATGATATTGACATATATTGACATACACTGGCCTTTTTGAAGCATCATTGAGCACAGCTGTTGAAGTGACCACACTTCCAAACTTCCAAGGGTTGGACCCAATCAATTCGAGGACAGGAAACAGCCCTGAGCTATTTACTTGGAAATTCACAGCATCAAAATCTCAATATAGTCTGCGCAGTTTACACATCTGGCATATCTCTGGCTCTCTGACTTGCTTCCATCTCTCTTCAAGAGTGTATCCAAGCCATCCTAAGTCGACGGTGAAGTGCTGCCCCAACAGAATTTGCAAAGCTGACGAAACGAGGGCAGTACCAAAGGACTCATCTCCACGGGCTTCATTTTCTGGCATGCCAAGGTGGCTTGCCCTAACCTCAGGGAGAAAAAAAACCATCGTCTTGGCCATGGCACGAAACAGCAAACCATAGCAAACCACTTGGATCTCGGCGCGAATGTATCACGGTACGTGGTGGGCGCCTAGAGGGACGTGCTGCAATCCAAGAAGTGGGATGCTCGAGCAATCCCACACCAAATGGTTTGACAAATGTTTGACAATTCTTGGTGCCCTACTGACCGAGAACTAAAATCCACCTGCGAGTCAGAGAATCTTGGAAAACATGGAAAGCCCCGCAGCCCCTGTGTGAAACAATGTGAAACAGCTTCATTTTTGGTCAACAGCTACCCCAGCTATCGAATGATCTAGAATGGATGAACTGGCAACACCAGTGGAGTGGTGCCACCTTTTCCACGCCTCCTTCAAGGAGTTTGGTAACAAGACGTTGCCAAGCGACAAGGTTAAAGCAAGCTTGGGAAGGAGTCCAGGATACCAACCTCAGTGAAGAGTGAAGCCGAGCAGGCTCAAACAACGTGAGAGTGCTGATGTTTCCGCTGGGTTGAGTCTCTTGCTGAAGACGAGCCGGATTGAGCCGCAAGCTGTTCGAATTAGCCTGAAGAACACATGGCAACACTCTGCCAGCCCAAAGTGTAAGGTATCAGCTATGCCATGTCGATTCTTGTGCAAAAGCTGAGGTTCGCACTCACTAAGTTGCAAGGCAGAAATCTGTCCCGTAATCTCCTTGGCAACCAGTATCAAAGGCCGCGCAACATTCTTAATTTGATATTCTATCATCAAAGACGCTGTGATCCCCAAACTTGGGACCCCCAAACTTGAGGCCCATTGGATTATCTGGACGTTTGTCGGAAAAAGCTAGCAGGCATCACGCCGAGGATGGAACGATCAAGATGAATGTCAAGGTGGAGTGCTGAAACGAGGCGATCCTCTCCAACGCCGCCTGCGTTGTTTTGGCTCCGAGAAGGACTGGGCCCCCCGGGGAAATCCTGGGCACCTCGAAGCAAAAGCGCTCCACGGCCAAAAGTTCCAAGGAGAGCTTGGTATGTTTCACCAGGCTGCAGAAGTCGTTCAGGTGTGTGGCTGGCAAGACCTAAGGACATGGAAAAAATGCAAGCAGAAGTTGCGTTGTCTTAGGTTTCTCAGCATTTTCGATATTTTGTTGCTAGCGGAATCTCTGAAACATATTGATTATTTCAGTGCAAACTACGTGAAGTACTATATGTCAAATCTCCTGAAAAATTGGAATGGCTTCATGACAAAAGAAATACAAAAGATACGTAGCAGCGAGTACTTCTCGCGAAAATCCATAAAAATCCTGCGCGCTGTTGGAGGTGAACACATAATGCTAGCTGTGAGTGGTTGAAACATGTTGAATCCTGAAATGACGCTGCTAAGCATGCTTGGCCTCCCACCGCTGCCAGCCTGTCATTTGGTCCCGCCAACAGAAGTTCAAGCAGTATCTCCTCATGGTAGGGGATGATACGGGCATGTCTTCTTGTCTGACATCTATGCCTGGAAAGACTATGTATGCAAAGAGCAAGTGTATCTTGAGACGAGTACACTCAGGCAGTCTCTCCATCCCTTGCAATTTCATCACTTGAAAAAAACGCCAGATTGATTCATGTTGAACTATCTAGGAACAGACTTACAGTACCATAAAGAACTTTGCTGATAAAACCACGGACATTAGAACCAATCAAACTGAATCAAACTTATCATGAAATCAAGCACCATACACTGTATTAAGACGACAACATGTTTTCCACACGAACCGGCAATCTCGGAACCAAGGTTGGCAAGAAGACGACCCTTTGGACACCCGGTCAATGGATGTCCTTGACTTCGGGCACCACATGGCTGTCTGTTTCTGACCTCAGTTGACGGCTGAAGCATGCTGGAGCCACAAACAAAACGCTAGGCACCATGGAATCTCTGGCATCCCTCAGGCCATCCTGGTGTTTCGAGCATTCAGATCATGTCACGTTGTCACATCATGATACATCATGTCACATCTGTACGGAATTCGCATCAGAGATTGGGTCGCATCAAACAAGTCACAGCCAGCAGCTCAAGCCTAGACAGTTGGGTCCAAAGTATGTCCAAAGTATGTCCAGGGGAATTCGGTTCCCTTGAAGCCTTGGTTCCCCGGCTGATTGAACTGCTGAAGAAGTCCAGACCAATGCTTCTTCAGAGCCTGGAGTCGACACCCCAGTGTTGCTATATGGGGGTTTCCATACATGGGGGTACCCCTCTAGCTGGATGGTGTATGATGAAAAAACACTTTGAAATTGGTGATTTGGGGGTACACCCATTTATGGGAAGCCCCCATATGCATGCTATGCATTGCTATGCTATGTGTTGCCGAAGGCTCAGTGTCACCACACTGAGTCCGAAAGCTCTGTACTGCTACCCTGCCTGAATGAACACACTTCCAAGTTCATCAAAGCGCTCGAGCAGACCCTGAAAGGATACCGCAAGTCAGGAACTTGCTTGAAAGCTTTTGTCACCATGGAATATCACGGATCCAGAACCAATCCAGGATATACAGTACTTTTCGAACAAGGCACGCCATGAAGCAACCAAACATTGTCACATAGTGTCACTCTTTCATGCGTCTGGGCCAAAGATTGCTCAAAGGGTGCGACAATGGAGGTGAAGTAAACCAAGGAAGGCTGTTGACCTTGGCCGATAGCGATTTCAGCAAGCATATTTGTTGGACACCAGGATGCACCATATTATCCTTGGGCCCTTCCCACCAAGCCCTGCTTGGGTCCTTGTGTCTCTGAGACTGGTGCGGATGGCGGTGGAAACGTCCTGGAGTTTGTACATATAAAGTTTGTTGACATTGCAACAATATATTGCAACAGGACCCATCCAAACCGCTGGTCTGTGCAAGGAATGAAGAATGGGGACATTTAATTCTCTTCAGCAAATATCAGCAGTGTATGCGCAGTAGCCGTGCAGATGCCGTGCAGCTTTGAGCATGTTTGAGACCAAAGTCACCGAAGCCGGAAGCACGTGTCCGATGAGTCCGATGAGTGAGGTCATTCCTTGCCATCCAGTGGTTGTCTTTGAAAGAAATTCGAAAGGGGAGGTACCAACAACGCGCCGCGGGGTGGGGTTCACGGCGTTCGACTTTTTTGTGAGCCTTGTTTTGTGATGTCTTGTGGACAGTCTCCGGTGACGAATTGAATTCTGCAACGAGCCTTTGACTATCAGTCTCTTATGTCTCTTGCATTCTCTTGCTACTTCTTCAAACTGCGTCCTTTCGGAGTACACCAAGACAAATCGAAGTTCTTGCGTTCCACATCGTTCCACGTGTTTTTGTGTCTGATCTGCTCGTCTCAACCTCAAATTTGTAGATTTGGAGGATTTTTGGGGCTCAACTGCTCTCGTTTTGCTGGGTACCAAGCGGGGATCATTTGGCTCCAAGACTCTCAGCAGAATTGCATTCGTTGGGATTTGAAACTGGCTGCGATGAACATGAAGTGTAGAAGATGGCATCCATGTGGGAGAGGCCATGAGAGGCCTTATTTCAAACCATTTCAAACCTCACCTTTTTTCCATGGTGTTTTATGCTTGTTTCAGACACAACCTCAGCAATTGTAGAAGTTGCATACAATCACTCAGGCAATGTGGAACTGCACAATATTCGCAAACTATGTGACAATACGACAATGCACTAAAAATGCTACAATTTGGGGCTCCGTTCGCAGAAGCTGATGCTGAGTTTGGCCACATTTCAGCAACGCAAGCCAGAGGACACACGCCCAGGCGAAGAGCAAATCACACACACATATATATATATATATTGTATCTATATACACGTATTATATATATATACATAATTACATAATTTATACATGCACATGTACATAATTATAAAGGTTCGGACTTTTGATCACTGCTTGACAGACTCAGAATGATCTGACATTTGCTCCTCCAGGCTGTGTCGTTGGCTAAACCAAATCGCCAGAAGACTGGCCAAGACCTGTCTCGGAACAGCCGGGAGAACGCCACTGGGAAAGCGCCACGAACCGCCACCGCCTCAGCAGTTTCCACAACGCCACTGGTGGAAGCTGTAAAGAGATTGCGAGGCAAAGGCCTTGGTCACCAGGTGTTCACAGGCCTTTAGCCATTTGAATACATTTGAGGGCATTTGATACACTCACACACACATATGTCTGTATATATATAATATATCTATAATATTATAAATAATATATACCTGATAGGGGGTTAATTTGAAAGCCGTGTCACGCACTGCTATCTTTCACTTGCATGCTATCAGCTTGCTGTGCAACCGGCAGGCAACTGCCCCCAAAGCTACAGATGCATTTGATACCAATTCCATTGACAGATGATGCATGCTAAAATGTTAACATGTTTTACGCAACTCCTTGCTATGTTGTCAACAAGTCCTGACTTTGCAGCCGCCACAACCTTTTTCAGGTGGACAACAGGTCTTCAACTGCTTGCGAAAGGTTTCCATTAGCACATTGCAGGGCGCTCTCCGCAGCTGGTCGTGAAAAACCCATGCTGAGTAATTCCTCTACAGCTTTGGACTTCGCAAAGTTCGCAAAGTTCGAACTCTCGCTGACTGAGGGACTCGGTTCTACCTGATCCGAAGTTCGGCCAACTGCCTGGCTGCCCTGGCTGCCCTGGCCCTGGGTGCCCTGGCTGCCGTGGGGCTGGAACATTGGGAGCTTCAAGGCCTCAGAAAGACCACCAGCTGCTGCGATGATGCCTTCAGCGGTGTCCACTGGGAGCCCGGTGATCTCAGCGAGTTCCTCCGCCTGAGTTGCTTCTCGTGGTCGTTTGCGCGACCAGTCCAAAAGCTGCTGGGATGGGCGGCTTGGTAGAGACTTCTTTGGTGGATTGTCAGTGGCTGACAGAGCATGAATGCTTCCAACATCTTGGAAAATATATGGGATGTGCTCTTCCTTGCAGCTACTGTGCAGCTGCTCGAATTTGGCATGAAAGCAGGAAAATGGATGCCCGTTCAGCGCACATAGGTCAGCCAAAGCAACAAGCTCTGTTTTACGCCAGCAGTGACCATCGGAATCCAGGCAATCATACTGCCCCTCTTCAGTATTCCAGCCAGCTGCAAGAACCAACAGAACGCTCTTGCTGTCTTCAGAAGCCATCTCTGGATACCTGTGTATTGGGTGGAGCATTCGAACACAGCACAATTGATTGTCATTGATTGTCAATAGAGTTTGAAGGCTTACAATGCTTACATACGGCAGCTCTATTGAAAACAAATAAAGCCACTAGAATTCCTACTACAAAGGCGACTGTCCTTGTTTTATATTTTAAAGACTTTAAAAGTACGTCTGGCAGTGCACCTCTGAATCGCTGTTCTTCTCAAGGCTTTCAGAAGTTCATCCCCCGCTGCCACTGCGATGTCTTTCCGGAAATGCAGGTCGTCGTCTTTCTGGCCGTAGATGCCCTGAGCATTGCGCAGTTGGCATGCCTCAAGCTCTGGAAAGTGCGAACGATCAGCTCGCTGCATAATCACGTCTTCAAGGTCACAAACACTCCACGGCGTCTCCAAGCTCTTTATCAACTGAGATTGCGCACGCTCTTCCACAATCTTAGGGAATTGTTCTCCGTGTGATCGACACTTTGCAGTGCTCATGGCTGCACGAAGGACCAGCACTCGCACCGTCGGATCACCAACCAATTCTTGATGCACAGTAGGTTCTGCCCGTGTAGCTTTCATGGCCAAAGCCACCTGAGCTGTTGGCCAGTGGGATGAACATGGATGAACTATGAACTGGGCGTGTCTGAAAATGGGAGAGACCCCGGATTAGTTGCAATTTTACGTGGAAACTGCTGTACAATTGTGATCCATTATTTGATAATGTTAGACACAGCCTAATTTTTTAAATGAGATCCACAAGATCAAAGAACGTTGGAAAAACATTCAGCGGTTGAGGTGCAGCCGAGTGAGGACAGTAGTCTCCGCCACTCATGACCAAAGCTCCTCCGCTGGCGATGCACAAACAAGACAGAAAGGAACCTGCTGGGGCTGCCGATGTCTTGTCATCACGAAGTCGGTGCAAATGAATTCCAGAGGCCTTGTGGCCAGTCAGCAGGCTGTCGCAAAGCAAAATCACAAACATCAGCAGAAAATCGCCGCTAGGTCGACAAAGCAAAGCTCACCGCATCGCACAGCATGAAGAGGATGCAAGAGATTACAGTGATTACAGCTCACAGCTGTTAAAAGGTGCCTGAACAAGTGTTTAATTAGTTTTAACATGTTTTTACAGTTTTTGACACGTTGGGCACACCTTCCTCCATGGAGTGCTCATTAAACTACTGGTATGACTCACAGGCCACCTCTTCAGTCCCTGCACAACACTCATGAGACATCCTCCGAACTCGGTGTCTTGTTCTTAAACTTGCTCTTTGCTTCCAAAACAACGCTGCCCGTGTCATGTTCATCTTTCTGAATTGTCACTCTTCAATACTCTTCCAATACTCTTTCCGACTCTTTCCATCTGCTTCCTTCCCGCTTTCCTTAAAACACACTGCATGACATTAGACATCATTAGACACATGTTACTGAGTCCCTGAGATGCTGCAGCAGCTGCGGGCAAATCTAAGAATGTCAATCAGGATCCCATTTCTCATATTTCCCATTGGTTGCTCGTCCAAAAAAAATCATGAAATGCATTTAACACTGATGAAAGAAGAGCAGAACAGCACATGACATATGACTCAATTATATTCAATTATGATAATCTTGAACTATCTTTTGAAGTATTCTTGAGAATTTCTTGAGCTTCTGACAATCGCAGGCCGGGACCAATCCCCATGCTGAGCCGTCGGAAGCCACCGGAGGCATCGGCTGAATCGCGAGCGAAGCGGTGCTGTGGAAGCACCTGACAGGGCTGTGAATTGCTGGGCGTGGGGATAGGGCATCGGAAATCCGAACGGAAGAAGTTGTGAAGTATGGTGACATGACATGAAATGACATGAAATGACATGAAATGACATGAAATGACATGAAATGACATGAAATGACATGAAATGACATGAAATTACATGAAAGGACATGACATGCAATGACATCATTAACATCATGAAATATGCTCATAAATCTGTAAATGATGAATGGTCGAACATTTTTGCTAGGCGTCATTTTTATTATGCTTTATCCCTCCCTTCATTGCCTGATACCAGGACGAGTGCCCAATGACCTTCAAACGGAATTGCATGGTGTTCGTCTTCAGCAATTAGCAAGAAAAACGATGAAAAACGACAAACCTCCGATGATTTCTAGAGTCTAGGCATGTCTAGGCATCTGGTTTCTCAAGTGAAAGTTGAGAATGTCCGATCCAAAATCTCTGCCGTACAAAGTGTTTGCTAAAAAATGACCTTTCCTCACAGAAAGCGATTTGCAACGGGAAGTGTATTGCCATCTGACATTGGACAAGTGTGGAATGTTCGCAATTCTTTACTTCCACAAGCTTTGCAGCGTCCTAGCTAGAGCCTGCACATCGTTACTAGCACAACTACAAGATCTCAAGCTTCTCGCTCGTTTGAACATGGACGCACGCACAGAGTCGACTTCTCGACCAACAAATCACTGACTCAGGTATGTAATGCACACGAGAGACAAACAAGGGGCTCAACATGAGGTCCTCCTATTGTCACTGAAGGGCAGGTTCTGCACAAGACGATCGCCTGAGAGGTCTGCAAGTCGATCAACAACTCCTCCGCATCGCGGTTCAAGGCTGGCAGCTGTAGATGTACATGAGTAGCTGTGACCTTGCTCAAGGCGGCCAACAATCTGTTCCATGACATGCTGGTTACATCTGGCTACCGGTTGGTTAAGGACGGGATTCCCAGTTCATGGATGATGCTAGCAATCCCTAATATATGAAGGGTCGTTTAACTCATCAAACAACCAGGGTTTTGAACTGTGCTCAATTCAGCTCAAAACACCCTGACCCTGAACGCAGTTACATTATTCCTGGAAGTGATCTACAGTCTCAGACTTCATCTACATAAAGATATGGACAGTTTTCTTTTGGCATCGCATGATATCGCATGAGCTATTGTCTTTTCCTCAGCTGATGGCCAAGATCTGCTGCAAGGTGTATGAATCCTCCCGGACTTCACTAGGAGGTACCTTACCAGAACAGAACAAGTGAGCAAGGCAGATGGAGAGCCTGGAGAGCTGCAAAGCGCACAGCGAATGGCGCAATTTTTGCACCATGGCTTGGACGAAATCGGCTGAGCCAAACTAAGCCATGTACCCATTGGTACTGCATCACAGTGGCCTCAGATTTTGCGATGGAGAAGCCGCTACAGAAAAATCACAAAACTTTCCAACCTTCCGCAGCTTAGGTCATGGCATCCTCAAGCATGTCCAACAGGCCCCCCTGTCCACCTGCCATGCAGATTTTTGTATTTAGAATCCTTTTCACATCTTTCAATCTTTGACTTTCAGACGTGTTGAGGACCTTTCAACAGTTTTCAGTTGCTTCCCAAGCAACTTGGGAAAGGCTTGTTTCCAAATCTAATAGTATAGTATATAGCAACATCTAAACTCTGGCGACTCTGGTAAACCATGAAATACCCATATGTTTTATCACCATTTATCACCAATGTTTGCCAGTGAAATCGACTGTTTCACGGATAAAAAACATGCCGGGATCAGCTGAGTCCTGTTTCCGCCATGCGGTACATGCCGCTACTCCGAAGCCCAACTTCCCTCACCTTCATCGGATCCCAGGCTGTTCAAAGAATTTCAAACAACCCCCCAATCCAAAAATCACCATTTAAAAAAAAAAAACATATTAAAACGATCCAATGCTTGGAAAATGTTGGAAACGAACGTTTAATTATGTTTAATTCAACAGGTTCATGGACAATGTAGTGTGCACAAAATGAATACAAAATGTTCGAGACTGCAAACGATTTCAACTCAAAAACAAAAAGGTCAAAGTGGATTGAACACATGAGTAGCAGTAGCATGGTGTAAGGGTCGTTGCAAAGACTCCTTGCTTTCACGGTATAAGCAACACGAACACGACGCCTCATACTCCTCCCGTCCGACAATGGCGCCTCCAAGGCAGCAAATGAGATAGACATGGATCCCAATAAATCCCATTAAATCGCAGTGAATCCCAAACGTAAGGGTGCGACGTTCAAGAAACACGCAACTTTCTTTTCTCATCTTTTTTCGCTAGAAAGGTTGCTTCAAGGGTGCGACCCAATCTAGCTGTGCTAAAAGCACTAACCGACTTGCATCACTACTATAGTGATCATTAAGCATTTCAGCCACTCACCGAGTGAATTCATCAAACTGCCATATTGCCAATTGCCATAAGGGCACTTGCCATATTGCCAATTGCAATGTCTTTCAACAGTATCACCTGGTGAAAACCTTGCTCCTGAGTCAACATCATTGAATCATTCCCTAAGCCTATTGTCCTGTACTTGCCGGTGACATCTTCGTTGCTCAGTGTGATGATTCCTGTCTTGTCAGCTGCAATCGGTTTAAACTTGGTTTGGCAACCATGAGACCACGTGAAACAGGAACATCTCAGAGTCACCTCAGTGCACAAAGAAGGACAAACGATGTGCAATCGAATCATGGTCGGAAAACAGTAAGGCTTGCACCAAGCAAGAAAGACGGAGCTTCTGCTGGAATCTCCGAATTCTAGTAGATACTTCTACTGGTACCCAAGTTCTGGTCAAGCTCTTTCCCAGTGATACTCTTGCACTTCCATCTCGAATATGTTGGAGTTTATTGGCAAGTATAATTAAACTATATTAAACTGAGCCTTTGACCTTGTTCAATCCGTTAATCTGACCTCAAGACAGCTGTCGAAACACGGAATCAATCCTACATATCCTACGACTGGTGTGAAATAAGTTCCTCTCGTGGCGAACCACCGTTACGCACTGTAGACTAGAGGCTCTACAGACAGAGTCCCAAGGATCTAAAGTGCTTCAAAACACACTTCAATTACCCTGAAACCTCTTGTGTGATATACACACATACACACAGTCACTGCTACGGAAGTTTGAAAATAGCTGGAACATTCGCGAAGGGCGTGTGTCAAATCGCAATGACACAAACAAAATACTGCTAACTTTCTGCTTTTGGATGTTTGATGATGTTTGAATATCCTTAATGTCCTTTCAGATTCCTTGGAGCGCCTGGCTGTGACTTGACTTAAGAGAGCCATCCAGGCTGGAGTAGGTGTGGAGTTTTTCTCAGGTGCGCCTATAGTGAAGTTTTTTCCCAACTCTATCACTTAGCAAATTCATGTATATAAGCAGAATCTGACAATCCACTTGCAGGTTGTGGAGATTTGTATGTGTTTGATACTAGACTCCAAATATATATATATATTATAATATATAATATATATATATAATATTATAATATATATATATTGTACAGAAAGTCTACATACTTGTGACACCTTCTGTACTACATCCATCTACATCCGGGAGTGGCTGAAAAAATATATATGGCCTTCTCAGCATAGATGGCTTTGGCTTTTGCGTACAGCGCCTGTGCGAAGTACTTGTGGACTAGACATGAGTATACCGTCAACACCAGTACCCTCTGGTAATTTAAAATAGCTATGGAAAATGGTCCGTTCATAGGTGATAATTTTGTTATATATGTCCCTACGATTCCCTACGAAACATATTCAGAAAGGGTGATGTTCCAATGATGTTCCAGTAAACATCAGTAAACTACATAAATTACCAGAGGGATCCAGAGGCTACATGCTCTTCAGCCATCTTCAGCCTGCAGAATCTGTCCAGCCTTGCCCTGCAGGGACTTGCCATTGAAGGCGATGAAGCCTTTGGAGTTGAACGCAGCTCTGGCCTCCATGCAGGCCTCTTTCCAGGGCCGAAGGTTTTTCTGGAAGCCTGAACAGCTTGGGATAGCTTGGGTCTCAGGATTCCCATTGGTGGATCTGAACTGCTCGGATTTTATTGGGAAAATCATGGAACATCTAACTCACATTCTGACAGCAGTTCCGAGACACCAACGTTCCTTGCCGTTCTCCGACAGCCGCTTTGAGACAACTCTCCCGTGCTTGTTACGCACTAGCGAATCCTGATTGAAGAATAGCAAAATAATGCGGATTGTGATCGTGATTGAAGAATAGGTAGTCTGCATCCATACAGGCAAACAAAATAACATAAGTATAACATAAGTTAACATAAGCATACATAAGCGACAATTTCGGATGGTCAGTGCTTCCATCAAATGCTCCAAGTCGAGTTCCTTCATGAGGCCACCAGTAGTCTTTGCCTCACGCGATTGGTAGCGATCAATGGTAGCCGTTTTGGATCCTGGGTCCTAAGATGTCCTAAGGACTCAAATATGTTGTGACAAAATGAATTCATAAATTATCATAAGTTCTGTTTCATTACAACATGTTCACCATGTTCCTCCCTTCAGTTTCCAAGTTTTGGGAGAAAACATGAAAGAAACACAGCACGGCATTCCGGCATTGCATTCTGACCTTCGTTCCTCTGAAGACCTGTAGTTTGCTGCCAAGTCTACCATGGGTCGCTTGGCCGACACGCTTGGCCTGCAAGAGAACTCACAACTTCGGAGTGCAGGACCCTGGTGATCACAAGTCCCCTCAGTGCAACAACTGCTCTTAGACTCTACAATCGCTGCTTGAATCTGCTTAAATCTGCTTAACAAAGACACCAAACACTTCTCTCATACCACATTCTCACCCGGACTGCTTAGCCAAACTTGTTGCAGAGACCTCGCCCCCAAAAAAGTCACGTCCTTTCCTTGACAAATTTTATCAGCCCGTGTATGAAGCATCATCTCATGGAGTCTGCTGTACCTTCATCACGATCTTGGACTTCACTGCTTTCATCGTTTTCATGGCTTTCATTGCCTTCATCGCCTGGGTGGTTCCAGAATGTTCCAGAGACATTCTGATCATTCTGCTGCAAGTCAAGCCAACTTATGGCTTCCGTGGAGACTGTGTTGCAACATGTTGCAACATCAAACGATTCTCCGAAGAGACCTGAGTCAGTGGCCACTGCCATTGCGCCCAACCCAGAGTGGCACCGGATTTCTTGGGCAGAAGGCCAACACGGCTGCGACAGCACATCCAAATCTCCAGCATGTTCTGCCATAATGCGCTACAAAGGCATCCCTCAGCTAAATCCTGGGAAACAACAAATACTTAGTATAATATCATCAAATATCAACTTTGCTCCAGAATTTGGGCTTGGGCATGGCACGGTGCATTGTCAATAGCAACTTACACTAGCACTCAAGATCCAAGCTTAAATTGCTGAAATGTCTACCACATATCATCCATCTGCCTGTCGAAGCGGAGGCAGCTCTGGACTTCAGTCCTTGGGTTTCACATAGTTTCCCTATGTTTCACAAATAAAGTGCGCAGCAAGGTACCAAAGGTACCAAAGTCTTGGTCCCATCCAGTCTGATAAGTAAGCACTCGACCTATAGGAATGCAGCGAACCACAACAGGTGAAGTCGCCAGCCCACCATTTTGCCCGAAGCAAGCAATAACCTGCAGAGTGACTGCTGTTGGGCAGTTGGGCAAGCACTGCAAAGTTTGCTTAGGGCAAACCAACATGGATTTTAGACTTCAGTTGCCTTCGAAGCCTTCGAATAAACATGATAGATCTCCTTTAACGTTTACAAAGTCCCAGCCTTCTGCTTCACATTTTCAGGCCGACGCCGTTCTACAACTTTTTCTCCTCCTACGAATGCTGAGCAAAATTTAAGGAAAGACAGTGCCGGCTGTCTCTGAGATTCTCTGCAAACCAGTTACGATATGTTATATAAATCTTTTTGGCGCATGGCAAAAGTGTTTGCTTAAATCAAGCTGAGCAGGACCAGACTGGCCCCCCAATTTCAGTGTGCTCAGCCCGCATCGCCTGCAGGACAAATCGCCTCAGAAAACAGCAAATTCCAAGGGACAAATGCGATCCGATCAATCCTTTCAAAGAGGATCTGACCGGTTGAAGATTACTATGGTGGAATGCATCTTGAATTGAATAGTGAAGCTTCATCAACACTGAGAGTTAAACAGTATAACCATTTCAAATCAGCCATGAAAAATATACTGCTTGGTTAGATTTGGTTAGTACATATTCCTATGGGCCTATGGGTTTCATTGGGTTTCAACAATCCCAATAACCCACTTGACTTCACCGAGGCACAGAGGCAGACTCATCGCCCTCAATCTCCAGGCCTGAAGCGTTCCCAGTGGAGGCATCCCCAACGAGCCTCTTGCGAATTGCAAGCAGATTGAACCTATGTGATATCAACATATATCAACCCGGGCGTTTTCTTCTCGTGTTCCAGGGAGCATCCCTATGAACTACTGCTGTCCGGAAGACAAGAAATTTGATTGGACTCTGTTCCGCAGAAAGCCTGGACACAACCAAGAAAAGTAAAAAAACACACACACACACATCTGAACACCTAGAAAATTGCTGCACTTCTCCAGGATCTTTCTGCTTTCTAATCAAACTTCTGACGTCCAGTTTGCAGCAAAACGTACATTCTTGAAATGGAGTCTTAAACATTTGAATCCTTACCTGCTGATGGATCCACTCCAGAGCAAGCGGTCACAATCCACCATGTGGGGATATCGAACTGAAGTCTCTACAATGTGCGAAAACTCGCTGACTGAAAAACATGCAGCAGCGGCGCACCTAAGCAAAACTGTGCCAGCAGGTGCCAAGCTTCGTTCAAATGTTGTAGGCGAATCATGAAACAATGAAGTCAACAGAATTGTCAACATAAGTCAACAGTATGTTCATATTGGATGTCCGAGTTGTCAATGGAACCCAAATATGCTGCTCCGGACTCGATCTGGTCTCGCGATAAATCATGTCTCGAA
Source organism: Cladocopium goreaui (assembly GCA_947184155.2). Lineage (NCBI taxonomy): Eukaryota > Dinophyceae > Suessiales > Symbiodiniaceae > Cladocopium > Cladocopium goreaui. The sequence goes on from CAMXCT020006685.1 coordinate 61,544, forward strand.
ACTAGCACGTGCTGCACGTCATGAAGGGAAAATGATGAGCATTGCATGCAACAGCTTGCGTGATGGCCCCACCAAAAGCAATCATGGCCAAACGCCCATGCTTCAATTCCTGAGTTTTGAGGATCGAAATGTCCTCATCTGCTTCTGGAAGATCTGGAAGAAGGAATGAGCCAATCCCGAAATCTCCAGCAGTGTCCAGCGTCAGAAGTTCGAAGTCAACTCCCAGCTGACACATTCGCAGAAACTCCAAGGCTCCACAGAACCTCGGCCACGATTGATCTTAGGGACAGCATATGGGGATGGTCAAAATGTCAAAATATGTCAAAATATGTCAAAATATGTCAAAATATGTCAAAATATGTCAAAATATGTCAAAATCAATGATTTACATTGATTTATCGATATTTATCGTATTCGAGGGATGAATGAAGATCCATAAATCAGCTTTTGACCCACAGTCATAATAAGACAGGTATGATGTGGAGAACTGCATCAAACACATTTTTTTGACTGAAAAGATGTCAAAAGGCACCAAGATGCACCAAGGGTGCAACATAGTCAACATACACTCCACGTCAATGTCACATCCCCCAACCCGTATTCATCAAATAATCTCAACTATAGCCTCTCATGGATTGTGGTTGCTACAAGTAAGCTGCGCTTCTGTTCCACTGCAACTGTCAAGCAATGCTGTAGCTGATAATTCTTCCGGAGCCTCCAATACTACTCCAACGACTACAGCAAGTGAAAAATGGGAATTAATGATATGAATGTGCTGCCAAAAATGCGTATTTGTTCCAAAATCAGACTATTCAATGCCTGGAAACAGCAGGAGGCACCACATAGCTCCCCTGCCAGCACCGCCCAGAAGCATGTTGTGAGCTGAGATGGCATCCAAGCCCGTTTGTTTGAAGATGGGATCAGGAAAGCGGAAGAAATCAGGCAGGACCAAACCCGCATATGCCAACATCGCAACGCGTCCGTGCTTCACCTCTGCCTCTCTACACCAGGGGAGATTCTCAGGGAAGAGCTCACAGAAATTCAATGGATCCTTGGCTACAACTCCTAAATACATAAGACATACTGTATACAAATACATATACATAATATATATTATATATATTATATTATATTAATATAATTTCAATATGTATATATAAACAAAAACATACAAAAACACAACAAAAACACATCTATAACTACAGACATATGGAGCCGAACAAAAAAAACGTAAAGACACAGATTCATAGGACGTCCCCCTATTGTCCTACCCGGTTCAACTTGCTTCAAACATTCAAAGAAGACATGTTTCACAAATCACCAAGAAATGAGCATCTGGATGATCTTAAACGCATCGAACCGCCGAGCTTCGAATTCGTAACGCCCTGCTCCATGATGATCGCACCCTTCCAGGCCTCCAGCGAATGCTTGCCGCGCCAAACCCACTTTGGAGCTTGACAAGCGCGGAGGTTGGACTTTTGAGGCAGACAAGCTGAATGTTAGGATAACGAGACTCAATGGCCAGGTCCATTTAGGATTGGACGGCTTGTGGAACACCCGTGATTCGCTCGATTGCTTGCAGTTGACTCTGGACATTGGCGAAGTCGGCCATGTCCGTGAAGCTTTCGACGAGAACGCATGTTGTGATACAAGATTAGGACCTTGTGAAATCAGCCTCAACATGAACACCATGAACACCACAATGATCACAACTTGCAACCTGCAACGGATGCAACGGCTCTTCCACATGGCTTCGAAGGGCGTCGCCCGGGATCCGGAGCTCGAAGAGTTCTGTGTCTCGATCCTTTCAGCCACAAAAAAGCTGCGGAACATGAACATCCTTGGGCCGGATTGAGAACCAAACCTTGAAGAGCTTGGGAAGATTTGGGAAGTGAACATACTGAACTGTTGAATGTGAAATAAAACTCTAGCTATTCTATGCTATTCTGTGCTATTCTAGCTTCTTTGAAGCTAAAGCTGAAGGGGAAAAAAACAGTCTGTAGATCACGGCCTTCGGCGCAACATGGCGCAACTTGGCGGCCTGTTTCCAAGCGTTGCAGCACTCGTAGTAGACACGATGGTAGGGCTTCTTCCTGACCCGCAATCCGAGCAGCATAGTTCCTCGGCAAAGCCAATAAATTGCCATCTAATGAATCTAAAATCTAATATCCTATAAGCCTATAATATCCATTGATTTCTCATGTCTGTATGCCAAGAATATTCAAAAACGTCAAATGTCACCTCGCTGTCATAGCATAGCCTTCTTAGCTTCTGGAGTGCAGCTGCTTGATGACGGGAACGAAAGTGTGGTTGTTTGATTGATTCAGATTCCCTCCCCCGCGAGTACTACTAGAATCTACTAGATACAGTACAATACCAGAAGAATCCAGAAAAGCTTGCAATAGGCCTGCGCAATATGGGTTTGTCCGTTTGTCTGAACATGTTGTATACCCCCCCTTGTGTGGATCCAAGTTCAAAACACTGGATTTTAAGGCAAACAACAGAAAACCATGACATCCAAGGCTCTGCTTGAGGAAATCCTCCAAAGCTGCACTGAGCCTGGGCTGTGGTAAAGCCGGCGAAGGACAAGAATGGACAAAACACACCAGAACCGTTTTTGAAAAAATCCAACAGCCCATTTTTGAATGGGCCTTTTGTTTGGGGTTGTCATGAGCAGGTGCGGCGCAGTGCGGCTTCGTTGCTCGCTCATATCTGCTGGATGCAGAGACGAGTCGACTTTCAAGCGTGCCAGCCATCGTTGTAGACCAGCATGAGCAAATGGGAGATTGTCCTCGTTTTCTGTACTGTGAAAAAGATGAAATCTAAACTGAGATAGTGAAACTGCTGAAAAGCATTGAAAGGCTGCAGAATGCAAACCGAGAGACTCCGTGAACCATGCCGTGTGCTTCTTGAATCAACGAAGCCACCTCAACAGAAACCCAGTAGGATCTGCCAACAAGACTATCTTCAAAGCCATGGTCACTGGGTGTCCATCCGTTGAATATGCATCACTTACCGCTAGTAACATCCCGTTCCATGTCTTCCCCATCTCCATGCCCCACCTGGAGCAGTTCAGACAACGCCATGTTGCCCAAGAGTCGCTGGGCTTCTGGGTGCGTCCTTAAACTGGTCCAATTGGTTGATCTTGGTGCTGTTCCCAAGTATCAGCCACATCCGAGTCTTAACGGGCAAGAACTCACAGCAGCAAACATCAAATATCATCGAATATCATCAAATACTATTCAATACTCAATGATACCCAACGGCTGTTTAATGGTAGAATATGGTAGAATCCATGATCGTAATGATCGCAGGCGGATGCATCTTCTATCATCTCGCCCTTGCAATCAATCTGACCATATCTTCCTCCAACAACTCTAACCTGACAAATACTACTTGGTGGCCGTGACCCAGTATCGAATGTATCGATTAGTATCGCACATGGTATACTCTTTCTGCAAGGATCTCCAAATTTCGCAACAGTTGCATGGAAGATCCGCCAGCCTCAGATCCAGCAGATCCAGCAGATCCAGCGGATCCAGCGGATCCAGCGGATCGGACTTCAACTGACTGAGGTACCAACCGTACCAACCAAGAGTTCAAAATTGAGATATGTGCCACATGTGCCCTGCCGCGGCGTTGCACGTGTCAAATACTCCTGGCAACAAAAAAGAGCACCCGAAAGAAAATGTGAAGCAAAGCGTCAATCGCATTGCAGGATTTTGCTAAATGGCTCTCACATAATCTCACAGAACTAATTTTCATGCTACTAATAGTACTCTCTTGATTCTAAAGTCAACAAGTGTTGCATCGTCATGGCCATTACAACACAGCGGGAGTTGTGTCCTTGCCGACTTGAAGGAGAAAGTTCAGACACAACTGGTGTGGAGCCTAGCGAGTGACTGTGCGAATAGCTCCTTGTTCCACATGGTTTTAACCAGAAATGAACAACTGACTCAGAATATCAAGCATAAGCCCTCTCATGTGACGATGAGGATCACTTGCAAACAGTCAGATGTGTTTTACTATTTTGAAGCTGTGAACGAGGCAAGTGTGGCAAGTATGAGTCGAGTTTTCCCTCCGGCCTCAGAGATGTTGTCTTTGCACATCTGTGCCGTCTCGGCCAGGCTCCGACAAAGCTTTTGGACCAGATCTGAATCTTGCTGAGCTTTCCCCTGCGATGCGAATAGTTGCCAAGAAGTGCGGTGTTGTACCAGCGCAAATATGTTGTGCCATTGTGCCCTTGATGATTCGATATGACGTTTCGGTGCGTGCCCTTGGATTGATCCCCAATTGCATTGGTTCTTTTGTCACGGTCCTCCAAAATCGCAATAAGATGCAATAAGTAGAATAATTAAGTGCTTGTTGGGTGGATACCCTCAGCACACATCGGTTCGCAAGAGTTGGGTTCGTCAGAACATGTGGTATTGTATACCACCGTATACCCAAAAAATGGCAGCTTAATATAGTTTAGCAGGGAATATGATGATATGATGATTAATCATGATATACTACGATTAACCAATCGACTTCGGGGTGTTGCCATCATTTTCAAACACCCCCTGCAGCTGCCTCTTGCTCCGCCAGAGAGAGCAGTCGCCTGAAGCAGTATGTTGGAGACTACTGGAGTATGTAATATGTACTGAACATGAACATGCAAAAAAAAAATGTCACAGGCAATGGATTCCACGGAGTATAAAATAACATTTGCAACATCTATGATCATCTATGTAGAATGTGGAGCATGCTGCGATCATTGGACACTCCCATCATGTCAATGAAAGTGAATGAGACCATATGACATCCATTCATGATTGATGAGAGCTCACAAATTGCCTGCAGGCTTAGCCTGCAAAGTTATTGGAAGCAGTGGCGAATAGGAATTATCTTCACTCTTCACCCACAGTGTTGATATGCCTTGATCATGTACAAACAAGTTCTGTCCATTTGTGGGACGTAGGTCTGGCATCTATTCTGGGGAAATTATGCATACCATATGTCTATCTGTGTTGTTGGTTCTTTGCTCAAAAGAAGCCTTTGCTTACGCAGCTTGGTGTGGGATCCACAGCTGGTATCCTTTGCTGCCTTGCTTAATTTCAAGCAACCAGCCGCTATGATCCCTCCGCACTGCTGCAAGGTATCTGTTCGGTATCTGTTAGATCAAGCCATTCTGAGGGTCTGACCCAGCCAAGTGCCCAAGCCTTAAAGGATTTGCAAGAGAGACTGGCGCTGCCATGGCATGTTGCTCTGAGAAAGGATGACAGGATGGACAACAACATTTTGCGTCAAGACCCTTCCATGAAAATAGAGAAGCTGAAAGCATAATCACGATTTTTTTTGAGGTTGCCCGCAAGCAGTCAAATCATCCAATTGCTGTTTCTTTAACATTGTAGAGTTGCAATGAGTTGCACGCAAAGTTCGCTACAGTAAGACAGTAAGCACACTCTACTGCCTGCCGTGAGGCTCAAAAGGATGCCAGGATGCCAAAGGGTGCCGAGTGACACTGGCAGTGGGATCTTTCCCGTCAAAGCCGAGGGCAAAAATCCCATGGCTTCTGCAGCGCTATGAAGTGATCCACGTGCCTTTGCAGTGGCTTCAGCATCCAGGACATCCTTTGGCAGCACAGCTGCTGTCCGGGCAAAAATCACCTGAGATCGAGGGCGAAATTCAAATCACCTGCCCCTGGCAGTCCCTGGCAATTTCTAGAAGTCAACCAGTAGCTGCAGTCCAGGTGACGCTCTTGCGGTATGCCGTGAGAACTGCTTCTGAGACCTCACTGGCTTTCCAACAGGAGTACTTTTCTCCATGTTGTTGCAGCTTCTTGATGGCACCTTAGAAACGCTGAGCCCAGAGGACCAGCTGAGCCCAGAGGACCAGCTGTACCGTTGTGAGAAACATGTGACATGATCCCACAAATCCTGCGAAACCAAGTTGCTTCAGACATCTCCCACTGTTTTTCACAAAGCCACTGGGCTGAAATGGTCGAAATATGTCGAAATTCACGCATTTGATGCGTTTGATGTGGATCTCCGGGTTATCTGCAGCCTGGGCACTTTGCATCTCTTCGTCGATTAGTCCTCCGCCCAAACATCGGAGATATTCAAATGAGCGTACCTTGGCGCAAAGAGGGGATTTACAGCGGGACGGACTGTGCAGCTCAAAGGTTACTAGTGACATCTGGTGACCCTTCAGCTATCTTCAGCTCAGGTATCAACCAGGTACCAACAGCCTTGAGTCTCACCAAAACTGAGAAGCCAAGAGTGTCAGGGATTGACTGTCACAGTACGATAAAGTTGATTGAACTTCCTTGTATGTTCCTCACAGGGACTTGCCACTATGGGCGGCTGTTCTTTGCTCTCCCCGCTGTTTATCCCAGTTGCAAGGTCAACATGCTTTGTCAGGGGCTCGCAAAGATCTGCCGCAAGCAAGGCCTGACCTTGGCCGCCCTGGGTCGTAGCTATGCATCACCGGGCACCAAAGGAATTGTATCGAAATAATTTCATCAAATGCAATCAAAATCATTACAGGTTTTCGGTCGGACTGTGGAAAAATGTGGAAACTAAGGAAACTCCTCCAATTCAGAGTCTGAGATTGGAACTCATAACAGAAGCGCGCGAATTCTTCCATGAGAAAGGAGCCAACAGAGCTCGCCAATCATCGAGTTCATGCCGCCAGTGCTCATTGGCATCTGTCAACGGCACCTTTTGGCCCTGGACAGGGACGACGTTCCCCAATTGATCTCACAAAACAATGACCATCATATCTTCTCACGAGAAATTGTCTTTAAATGGTGACAACATTGCTGTGATAACACGTGATAACAAATGATCACAAGTGATAACAAGTGATAACAAGTGATAACAAGTGATAACATGTGATAGCAAATGATAACAAGTGATAACAAGTGATAACACGTGATAACAAATGATAACAAGTGATAACAAGTGATAACAAGTGACAACAAGTGATAACAAGTGATAACAAGTGATAACAAGTGATAACATGTGATAGCAAATGATAACAAGTGATAACAAGTGAGAACACGTGATAACAAATGATAACAAGTGATAACAAGTGATAACAAGTGATAACAAATGATAACAAGTGATAACAAGTGACAACAAGTGATAACAAGTGATAACAAGTGATAACAAGTGATAACAAGTGATAGCAAATGATAACAAGTGATAACAAGTGATAACAAGTGATAACAAGTGATAACACGTGATAACAAATGATAACAAGTGACAACAAGTGATAACAAGTGACAACAAGTGATAACAAGTGATAACAAGTGACAACAAGTGATAACAAGTGATAACAAGTGACAACAAGTGATAACAAGTGATATTTAACGAATCTTCTCCGAATACCGAAGGTAGTGATATGTAGTGATCCTGAATATCTGATTCTCTCCGTTGCTCCTTGAAACGCTTCGCCACTCTTTCGCAGCTTCGAATCTCAACGACCAAGCGGAGGACATCACATCGCTCCTCCGTTAGCATTTCCTTAGATAGGATGCGAAGCCACGTGGAATAACACATGTACAAATCATTTCCCACATCAAACCATTGTTTATGCAGTATACAAATACATGTACTGTATCATCTGTATAATATCTGTAATACATGAATGCACCATAAGTCATAGGCATAGAGAAACAGTTGCAGTAACCACAGCTGACCAGAAACCCAAACAGTCAGTTTGCCCCAGGTCAGTCAAGTTTCCGACATTGCCATACTGTAATTCAAAAGGCACTCGCATAGCACAGCAAGTTTTCTTCCCGCAAAGTGTTCAGCACAACTGACCTCAAAGGTGCAGGTGGCCCCTGAGGGAAATGCGTTCAATCTGCACATGGGGTGGCTGAATTGCTTGTAAAAAATACACAATGAACAATCTGGTTTCTTGTTAGCACAAGCTAACGCTCTTCCAGAAGCCAACGTTCTTCCAAGGTATTCTTCTTTCTATTTATCAACAAGTACCAGAATTCATGTGTCACAAAAATCAGCACATAGTATTACATAGTACATATCAGATCATATCAGTACATATATCATATATCAATATGTCACAGTTTCAATATGTTTCAATCAAGCTCCTTGGATCTCCTTGGTCCCTGGCGTTCAGGTTGTGTAACTCCATTGCTGACCACAAAGATGACCAGGACCCATTTGCCCTGCGCTCGCTGCGCTCGCTGCGCAGTTTGCTGATGATCTCCTCGGTGCGACTAGGTCGACTACGCCGTGTAGTCGAACATGCTTAGTATAGGTGTTATAGGTGTAATACCGACCTATGGTTATAAGATAACTATAGATAACTGGTGTACAACATGCTCTATAAAAATAGACAATATTTGGTTATCCATGGTTATCCCATAACCTTCGTAGTTGAATTACAGTAACTGGTGAACAACCATTATGCTACGACTTCTCCGAAGGCTGTTACTTCTGTTATATTGCGTATGTTGTGCTGAGTTCCCCGGCCGTGAGCTCGGCAACATCGTGAATCTCAGGCCGTAAGAGGCTCAGCACCTGCAGAAGTCCAGGTGGTTAAGTCAAGAGGATATACAGATGTATACATATAATATAATATATTATATATATAATATATATATAATATATAATATATATAATATATATAATATATATATAATATATATATAATAATATATATATATATATTATTTTTATTATTGTGACATTACAATGATGTCTTTATAATTATCACATGTAGGGATATATGCCTAATAGTGAGTATACTATCATATCATCTTATCATTGCTATGTAGCTAATGCCTATATTGTAATGATATCACATGATAGTATAATAAATAATTAATAATGTAATATAATGTATAATCGCTCACACGTGCACTCGTCCGTTCACTCGTTCGCCTTACGTTCGTCACCACGTCCGTTAGCCACTCGTACCCCCTACGTTCACCGCGTCTCTTGGAGCTATAAAAGCATTGTTTACGAGGCTTTAAAAAAAAGCTAATGTATAACCTATAGTCTGTAGTTTATGACTGCATTAATTTATAATTTATGTTTGGGTTATTAGAATATACCACTATCATAGATTACCATAAGTAGTAGTTAGTCAATGCTTTCACATATGCTCATGTAGTTGAAGCTCCAAGAAGGCGAATCAGTAGCAATGAATGGCAGATCCAAACATCATGAAATGCCAAGAGCAGGACCTCTCGCAAAGCCGGCCTTGGAAGGTTGTTGGACTGTGGAGGTACCGTGACCTTTTGACAATGTTTCCCACCAAACAACTCATTGTATCGCGCTAGTCACAGGGAAAGTTCAAACTCCACGCGCCACATACAGATACATACAAGTAGATCACTAATAGGGCCTTTCCTTGACTATTCAAATCATACATAATCTGATGGATGACCATCAAAATCTCTGTAGCCTCGCTTAAGCCAGGACCCCGCTGGGACTGTGGACTGGATCTCTTCATCCTGCTGAGAGATAAATACCAATGCTCTGCTCCTTAGCAAACTATGTCAGGATCCCAACAGATGAGCTCCGGTCAAAATCCTTTAAATCTCAGTAGTTGCTATTATCGGTTATATATATAGCTTTTTTGGGGGGGAGCATATCCCTTTACAGTGCTTCGTGCACATGACAGAAAAACCATGCAATTACTAAAGTGGTGTTAAGTGGTGTTCAACCATTTGACGTTTCAGATGATGTCAGATGATGTCAGATGATGTCAGATGAATTTTCCATGATTTTCCAAGGCCCAAATGGCCCGACAAAAACCCGAAAATGTGACTGGAGTTCAGCTCCGCACCGAAAATCTCCATGCTCTCCAAGCTCAGGAGCTCGGCTGACAAGCCTCAGGACAGTCGGGACTTGACCGCGTGACCGAACTCCCCGGGGCGGGCTGAGTGCTCCGGCATTCACACGACATCCGGAGCCCCCACGATGCGGAACGATTCCAAGATATTCAAAGCCAAGGACACTTCATATTTGATGTTGACATGATTAAACCTTTGAGGTACCACATGGGAAGGCTATGAAAGGCTCCTACTCAGCTTTGTGAATTTGCTGTGGTGAAGGTTGCATTATCAGTCCCTTGTGGTCTGCTGCGCACAAACCAACCTCCTAGCATGTGTGATGAACATGGCTCCAACATCTGTGCATTGAACCAAGCCTGCAAAAGGAGAATCACCAGCAGTTCCAGTGTCAAATTGTGCTGGCGAGGGATGCAAGATGATGCAAGACCGTTGAGATTGAAAGATGTTGCTTTCTGTTTTAAGCGATGCACGGCATGCCCCTTGATGGGCTTCCGTGGGCCAAACCATCCAGCCAAGCACTTTGCTGTGGATCTGAATCGTGGCCGTGGACATTATCAATCGCCCGAGCTGAATCAATGATTGATGAAAACGTCTGCTGGACAGAAAACAAGGTAAGGTAAATCATGTTTTTTACTGAGATTGGGTCAAGTTCACCATTGATATTGTCTTCAAGTTCCCTGAAGAATGTCTTTGCATTGCATTTGATAAGTGATAAGGTTGAACAAATGCTTTGTTTCCACTTTAGAGTTTCATCTGGTAGGAGCATTTCCACCCAAGCGATGCGAAGTCGTTCGAATCACTGCCCATGACCTGGGTTTCATAGACTCTTTCGTGCAATGGAAACAAACACATGTCATTCCATGTTATGGTCCTTCTGCTGTCCATTGCAATGAGATAAGTGAGTAGAAAATAGTAGAAAGACGTAGGAAGATCAAAATGGTCCGCCTTGTTCTAGCTGTCTAAGTCTAAGTAAGTTTGAGACTGAGTTGTTGGTTGGTGGTTTGAACCCATCCCCAAAATAGGAAAATCAAATTGGATCAGCCCAAATCTGGTTGCAACATGTTGAAATCACCACTTGGACCACTTTGAGACTTCCAAGAATCCTCAGGGCGGCACCTCAAGACTTTTGACCAACCTTCAGCAAGGCCGCAGAGGCTGCGTCGAGTGCGCCAAGGGCCTTGTTGGTGGTGATTGGACCCCCCTGCGCTGTTGATCATTGGGTACAAGTACCATTTGGATGAAGCAATCACAACACTATGGGCTAAGCGACTTGAATTTCCAACCAGGTCTTATTCATCCGGGTTCACATTATCAATCAGTATGAGTCTATGAAGTTCTATGAAGGTTTCCTAAAATGAGCGTGCTCCCACATCCTCCATTCCAATAATTCTAATAGGCTAATAAGATGTTCCACCCTAAACCATCCAGCTATTGGGGATCATGATTCAACAAACCTGTGCAATCACTCCACCGTGTTGCTGACATTTGCCGTGGTCCTTTCAAGCAAATACGAGCCAAGCGCGAATCTCAGACTGAATTTGGATAAGATTGATTTTCGTAGGTCTTGGTAGGTCTTGGTAGGTCGCTTTGGAGATGGGAACATGCTGGCTCGGTGCATACTTTTCTAGCACTCACTTAGTCTTCACACGTATCGCTAGGCTTGACATCTTAGGTATATCTGACAGAGCATTACTAAGTAACAATGGGTCAACGTTCTTGGAGCATATCACTGATATATCTCACAAGGACAAGCTGATTAAGGTCTCAAACACTTAACATCTATACCCGGCCCGTATCGAGGGAGTATCCCATAGATAGAGGGAACAAAAATAATAAAATAGGGAATAGACGGAATAGAGGACAAACCACACAAAGACCCTCTGCCCATCACCCCGAAGAGGGGATCAGGGCGGTGAGGATGGGGAAGAAAAACAGGTGGAATATGTGATCTTGTGCCAAATTGGCAACAAGATCACATATTCACACAACCACAGACATGTTTCACACCCCAGTGAGACTCTTCCCAACCAACCTACAACACTGGAAGGCAAAAATCTGTTTGACAAATCGAGCACTAGTTTGTGTCTACCAATGGTAGCTCGTTCTGAAAAACACTGAAGGACCTACTCGGAACTACCTGGTGGCATTGACCCAAGTACTAGTTCCACAAGCCGTCGGATTTTGAATGTTCGACGATTCGACGATTCGATCTTGTATCTGTGCAATTGCGTCGAGGGACTGTCTCAAAGCTGGCAGAAATCGCTTTCGCTGCATCTCGGGCTTTCTGCTGACCTGCTAGTTGCTGGGAATTCAATCCCTTTGCCGACAGACTTTCAACAGTAGGAGACCTTGCTATGTAGCGAATCCATCACCACTTCAGATTTTGTGAAGCTCAATGAGTGATGTCATGATGGCCCCCTAGAGCCAGCAATTCCGCCACACTTTCAAATGCCAAGAGACGAAGATTTGCAGTCTCGTTCTCCTGCAAAGCCGTGCCAAAAACGTGAGGAATGAGAACTTGAGGCGAAAAAACATCACATGTTCAGGTGTTGTCAAGCGCAACAAGCGTACCGCTAGTCATGACAGTCATGAGTCATGGCTCAAAGATATTCAACACATACTGATCCTGTAAAGTCCAAAATCATCGGATGCACAGAAGCAACTCCTTGTTAACAGAATCTGAACGTTGTGCTTGATCGTCTGCTTTACTAAGCCTCCAGCTTCGGAGTTTCTAATGGCAGTGTTCTAACAAAAACACAGAGTCGCAACCAGAATTTGTCCAGATTCTCAGGCCTTGCTTGCATCTCTGCCAGCTTTTTGGCCTTTTTGCATTTCTTGTGTCTGATTGACTGTTACGCTGACAACGCTGGGTTTTTTTCAGTGAGGAAGCCTCACTGAACCCTCCACATCTCTGCCAGGCACTCAAGAAACATGGACAAGTGATGAACAAGTTATATCAACTTATGATTTCATCCTTACAACTAAAAGTAGGGGTATCATGGGGATATCATGGGATATTGATTTGACATGAATGATTAATGGGGATATCACCATGATGTTTGATGGGATACCGTAGTCTAAGTGCGAGTCCATCTCCGCATTTTCGCGCTGTAGTGCCTGTAGCTGTTCATGGCCAGAAATGGCTTGACCAGCGGCAAGCCATGCCTGGTCGCGCGGCATATGGCTGCCCAAAGTTATGGCGAGCCGAGGGAAAATGATGATAAAACATGATAAGACATGATAAAAGCAATACATATCATGTTCATATATGTTCATGTGTTATTTCTTACACATTGAATAACCATAAGATTACCATAAGATATCTCTCTTTGCTGTGTCTACTGGACACCCAGATCTCGGCTGCCCCAAGCTGCTTCCGGAGCAGTCTTTGAACCCAGCGATGACCTTGTGGCGCGTTGGGGATAGCCTCTGTCATCAAACCTAGCTGGACAATCTCCATCAATCCCCTCATGGAGGTTTTAATGGAAACATCATCTATAAATGGGGGAAATGTCCATCGCCAGGTGATTAGTGGTGATTACCGGAACGCCGGAGGGTATGATGGATTATTTTGAAAAAGTCATCTGCATTCTTTGCCATTGTCAACCCACATCCATTGATACTACCGGTTTTGAAGTTAATGCTGGAACCCATTCCCTTCGCACCTGTGCTCTTTTAGCCAAGCCAATCTCTTCTTAAGCTCACTCCTTGGAGTACCAAATTCATGTCCGAAGAGAAGATGTTCTACACTTGCAACTCATGCTGGAAGGGCCGGAAGGGTTGGCAAATAGCATTAATATGCAATGATATTAGAGTCATTTAGACATCGCAACAGCTCGGAAAACAAGGAAACCACAACCACAAAGATCCTCTGATTCAGGCGAGGTTCCCAGAACACCAATCCGCTGTTGCTTGTTCCTGAAGAAGACCAGCAGCTCTGCGGTGCTCTTGCTGATTCTGCTTTTTGCTTCTATATATAAATGTACATATGTATATATAATATTATATTATATTATATTTTATTATATTATATTATAATAGATATATATATATGATCAGTCTAACTTGCAAGACATGGCAACTCTCAACCACTCTGTATACCACTCTAAAATTAAGTTATGAAGCTCATGACACCAAGGAATACGATCTGAATATATACCCTGGTGGCCTCCGCAGTGTCTTGCCGCGGCCTCACTGGCACCGGAACACCGAAGTACAAAACTGCAGCAGGTCCATGTGAGCTGGTCTAGTCGACCATGCTAAAGGTCCTTTGTATTGCCAGAAGAAAACACATACCAGATAGCACAAGGTTCAAGAATCAGAGAATATTAGAGAATAAGACTAATTAATAATTATTGAATAAGGCAAGGAAAGCAAATACATCCAGCATCCAAGGTTTTCTTGAGAAAGTTCTGTTCGCAAAGCGCTTCATCCAAGGTTTGAAGTGCCGAGTTACCAAGTCCACGAGGAAGGTAACGAGGACTTTGCTGAAGCTTGTACCACCAGAGCAGCCTGGGCCATTGGTTGCGAAGGCGCAAGATCTGTTGTTGACATCACAAAAAGAAAAACAATTGCAAACATTCACAATACTTTACATAGAGTGACATAGAGATTACATGGTGAGCTGATATGATCAAAGGATACGACATGCTCAGCATTCTCTGGACTGCAGCGCTCTTCACAGTCAATTCCAAGCCTCAAGACAGTCCTCGTCTTGCGGATTGATCACTACCAGCACCTTCAATGAGATCATACCTGGCTGCTGCGACCCCTATGTTTCGTCTTGAGCCAAAGAGAAATTCAGATCACCCATGGGCTTTGGAAAGAGCACTTAAAGGGACAAACTACCCGGAACACATCACTGACCAATCATTCTTTGAATTTCTGTGATATGTCTTTCTACCAAGGGTATTCGAGTAGTCTGTCTTGTAACTTTCCATGCCGCCTTCGTCACTTTGGAACTCATTCAGCTGCTCTTCTGCTTCTGTAGCAATGGCTGATAAGTCATCCAATTGCCTCATCTCTGCCACTGTTTCCACGGCTGCAGTCCATGGTCAGACCAGCTGAGGGGCACGAACCATCCTGATGCTGTATGACTTTGCTTCATTGTAATATATTGTAACGCTAGTGAAGCCTTTCTTGTTCGCAGAAAGCAGTCCTATAAGCAAATTGTCGTTTCTGAATTGGAGGCCCCTTGCTGCTAAGTACTAATATGTGGTCCAGAAGGTAAAAAAGAATTGTCCTTCAACTTTCCTTTCAATGTCCATCTCTGACGAAGGAAACAAATACTGTAAGTATCAAGGCCAAAAACACCTAAACCCAACAGAGGCCCAGCTACCTTCTCAACAATTCAGATTGTGCTCTCTTGTCCTGCTTGGCCAATAGCTGCTGGGCCATTGGACCTACCACAGCCAGCGAGCTACCTGAGCTCACACGCAGGCTGTGAAAACTTGTGGCACAGAAAAAACACCCTGAGATAGTTGGGTTCCCTAAGCTGGGGCTGGAAATTCTTTTCTGGATCTCCTCAACATTTTCCTGCTGACTGCTGGATCTTGGCAGAATGCTTTGAAAGAAAAACGACATCACAGACTCTCGTTGGCCCATGGTTGGGGATTTCAGAAAAATTCTGAGATACCCAATTTTTAGACAAGTTTATTTCATTCTATTTTAATGTGGTCTTGAAGAGTCTTGCATTCAAATCTCTTTTAAGGTCAGGCGATTCGTTCAGAATTCGCCGCGAAGAATACAGTGGCCAAGCAGCGGATCGGCGCCACCAGGGAGCTTCGCCTTCGCTTGGTGCTTCCCAAAGTGCAGGGGTCCCATGACGAAATACGTCGCCAGGAAAAAACATCGAACACTTTGGAAACCATCATCCAATTATGGCTGGAAGATTAACATGTTCATGAATACCTGGTTTCTTTCGAACCAATTAGATTGCCACTTCTCGTTTCTATCCTTCACATTCCGGCCCATTCCACTATCTTGCGCTCATGCAGTTGCAAAAACTGCGCCACAGATGTCGCATCCTTGATCATGCTTGGATCTATCAAGGTATCTAAATGCCCCCGCGCGGTCGAGGCTTTACGAGACAATGTCTCTCTATCTCTAGTGCTGTCACATATGCTGCAGAGTCACCCTTCTTTGGGTGTCTCTTCCACGGGCTTTCCAAGCATCAACCTAAGCCAATGGATCAAAGGCAAAAAAATAACAACTGCACTATGAAAGTGCCAGCATGTTTCAGCACCTAGCTGCTGGCTGTTTTCCAAACCCTTCCAATACGCAGAGTGGCAAAGAGCACGTGAACGACTCCACATCGTCATCCTCAATATCATCCTAAGCCCACACTGATGGCAAACTGTTACAGCTGCTATAAGATGAGACGAACAGCAGGATCAAGCAGACCCTTGGACTGTTGATCTTTGGTGTGAAACGAGCAACTTTTATCTGTGCAAGCTGCAATCAAATGTCACGCCATGCCAACTGAGGAAAAAAACAGCTTCAAAGAAGGTATACTACGAGCTTTCAGCATACAGTTGGCGCATAGGTCGTTAAATCATCTGCATCGCACAAAATGTTGGCTTGAGGTCTGATTCGAAGCATTTGAACCAAGGCACATCCGAGTCAAGTGACTCCTGCGAGATTCGTGCTGCGGCCCATCTTGTTGCATTCAGCGGAGCACAAATGTGTGTCGTTGGAAGTTGAGGCAAACAAAAAGCATCAAAAAACCAATCATTGGAACTTCAGAACTTCCATGTTCCAAGACCTCCATCTTCTTTAGCTTCCCAAGACCACCAAGGGCTGAAGGATGCAGAGACGTTCCTCGAAGAATTTTGAGGAATGTTGGCCGATGGACTCCCTGCTCTTTTGCTCATTCTGTTCTCAAACTTGCAGGCCAGGTGCGACGTTCATCCATACCTCAGTCTGGGGTACCCCGACAAGCATCTCACAACCTTCTACGCGGGACTATGTAAATACTTGAACCTTTTTAGAATCCACCAAATAGTGGAAGAGTTTCGACCAATGCCTACTTCTTTCCAGAGAGAAAAAGTGGGCGAATCTGTGCTCTGTTCGACATGGAAAGTCCAAGTCAAAGCCTGGCTTAATTGTCGTATGGCCAAGGGCAAGCTTAGTTGCGACTCTTTTCCTCAGCCAGCAAGCTATCCCAATCCTTAGATGTGAGCCTATCCAGGCATGCGACGATATAAATTGGATGGGCTGCCGAACATTCCAAGTGGAGAGTCTGCATCCTGAGGTCTAGACTTTTCCATAGTAAGCGCAGAGTTGTTCTTGCTCCTCTAAACGCCTATCACTGGTCGTGGGTAGCAAAGTCCACAGGGGGAGATATGAAGAAATAGAGGCAAACAATTGTGTTTCTCAACATTACGAGTACCAAAGTATTCCCAATACTCGACGAAAACCTTCATGTAGAGGGTCTGTATCTTCGAAGCCCAGCCTTTTCAAGAAGCCCAGCTCATCAGATTCGACGGAATCCTTGCAACCAGGCAGATCAGTAGCATCCAGTGGCATCAAGTGGCCCCTGTGGTCATGGCTGCCAGCTTTTATACACTTTTTAATTAAAAAACATCGATGAAACATGATGAAACGATTTTCGTTCACCTTTACCCACCGACCATGGACCACCCTCAGTGACCTGATAGGCTTGCAACTGGGACTTCAAAGCATTCAGCTCAGCTCGGAGTTGAGCTTCCACCGAGGACATATTCACTGCCTGCAGCTCCAAAATTTTGCGACTTGAACCACAAATTTCCGAACAGCACATCACAAGCGTGTTATGCCTACACTCAAATCACATCTGTTCTATGTCCAAGTAAGCCCAAGTTGCATTTTGCACAGCCTGGCCAGGTTTGCCAAAGGCATGATGGAAAGATTCACATTCGGCTAGAAACCAAGCCGCAAACTATGCACAGATAGTCAGGGATGAATGACAAAAATCAAAGGAATCAACAGGCGCAGATTGTGCTGCCAACCTTCGTCTGGACTTGTTTGACAGATTGAGCAAACTTGAGTGTGGATAAGGTCTCATCCTCAGCACAGAAGTCTCGAATTAATCCAAAACCGTCATGTAATCTGGCCACGAAGAGGTAAAGCCCAGATCACTCACAAAACTCTGTATGTCATCCACAAATGTTTTAATTTAACGTTTTACACCAGCCATCACAAGCCGCGCCAGGATACATAGTCCAGGAAGTTGGGAGAGATAGCGGCCATCATCACTGTCTTGGAATTGCCACACAAAGATTCCTGGAAGCAGCTAGAAAAATGTTTTTTTCACCAGGTTTCATAAGTTGATTTTGTTCTCGAAAACAAACCAACCAGTGTGTTGGAACTGCGGGTATTGGCTTGATACAATCCATGACATACCCCAAACCCAATCTGATGATCTGTCTTGCTTCCTGGGGTACCCCATTCCAACCACTGGTTACTCATCATTTTCCCCATTAAATTACCATTTTTGGGGGGTATAACCCATTATCAAACACACCCATTTGGTGTTTCAGCCACTCCACATGTGGCAAGTTGCTTTGAGGATATAGGTCAGTTTGGACTCTCGGAAGGGCGGATTCGGCTTCTTCTTGGACTTCGCTGACTTGGCCAGTTCTGAAATGACCCTGACATGAGTCAAACGTCTGACACATTTGGGTGTGGACCTGAAAACATGGCCACTTTAAAAGGAAAAAATATGATTTAAACAAAAATAGGAGTACCAAATTTTCAGACGAACCCATTTGGGGATCAAGTTCCAAACTACAGGTGGTGACAAAGACCGTACTTCACATGCTACTTGACCTTACATCCATGGATCTGCCGGTCGAATCCTGTTTTTTGGGGGTGCCCAAGAATTCATTTGGATTGGCGGCCCCGTTTTTGTACCTATCAAGGGACCACCACCACCACCACCACGACCAGCAGCAGCAGCAGCAACAGCAGTTGGCAACCACATTTACAGCCAGTTTTATATCCTGATGTCAGCTGCGGCATGCGCCTGGCCAGCGTCGATAAACTTTGGTTGATAGCCGCACCTTCCTTCAACCTGACACAATGAGCGTAGGTTGGGAATGGCTGGGAGGTTTCGGGTTCCCACGCCTGTCACCAGTAGCTTTGGTTCGACCAGCTCGCTCTGAGCCAGCCAAATCTACCAAATGTGTCCTGTGGCTCAGCAACGCATCACATCACTTGAAAAGCAACCCCAGCAGAAGAATTGCAACCTGCATTCACGTTTCTCTACACTTCTAATGTTTGCTTTGCTATCCTTTGCTAATCTACATCATTTATGAATATTCAATCGTGTCATCCTCAGCACAGCTGCTCAAAATCAAGACCTCAGCACCTAAGACAGCTTAGTTTTGAGTTTACATTCCACTTGTCAACCAGGGTTGTCAACAATGTGACATTAAAAATTACACCGGCAAGAGGCCCCAAACAGTAGACAGAAACGGTAGACAAAAACAGTAGACAGAAACGACAGAAACAGTAGACATGCGGGTCACACAGCGGAAAGGTGGAAAGCCCATGATGCCCTGGTTTCAAAGCCGCCGTTTTTTGCGCAAGACAAACAGCACAGCAGCAGTCGCGACCAGACTGCTAGCTTTTGCGTCGCACGAAGCGTCATGCCATGGCTTCTTCCAGCGGGCATCAGGAGGAGCAGTCATTGAATGCCGCCACTGGTGACCACTGGTCATCTCCACTGGTGACATCTTCTCAACCGACATCTGCAGGAGAGCAGTGGCTGAAAATCAGACTTCGAGCGCGCCACCACAGCTCTTGTTGGGTGCAATACTTATGTTCCGGAAGCTGTCCAGGATCAAGACAGAAGGTCAAGCAAGTCAAAAGAAACGCCGACAAAGAACAGACTTGCCAGAGTGTCATTCGCAAAGCATGAAATATGGATGCCAACAAAGTAGTGGCAGTATACTGCATGACCGCGCACGGCCGCAGCGGCGAATCCAGTGGTAAAATATTTTGCAGCCAGCGTACAGCAAAAATGCCTGATCTAACCCCGGCCTTAACTCCTACCGTAAAAAAACCTCAGTGTGGACATACTGTTTGGGGAAAAGTGGTTTGCAATTGAAATGCTTGAAATAAGTCAATCCAGCTGGTTTCACCTGAGATGTACCCAGTTCTGTGAGTTTCCATTTTCAAATGTCTTGCCTACTACTACTACTACTACTACTACTACTACTACTACTACTACTACTACTACTACTACTACTACTACTACTCTAAAAAGATCAGTAACGTGGGAAAAATGCGACACCTGCAGCCACTGAATTGACCAAGACTCTGGGAGACCTTCGAAGGCTGATCTGGTTCCGTCAATGAGGTTTTAAAGGTGAAAATGCAATGACCTTGCTGCATCCGGACACAAGGGAGCCAGTTGCATAGTCAAGGCATGGCAAGGCTCTGGTTTGCAATGTGTGTGTGTAATGTGTTTAAAAGTTGCGATAAGAACATCACTGAATCTTTTCTCACAATGCTTAGATATTGATCAAATCCATGATATGATATGGATTGATATATCATTCAGCCGAAAGCTCCTAGGCAGAACTTGGAATCCTTCAGGAGCCCATGTCTGTTGGGAAATCGAGTCCATGCCGCTTAGCTCCGGACTTCTGCTACTTGTAGCATTCCTCAAATGTCGACATCATGTGAAAAAGGTATGAAAAAGTTCCATGACATCAAAATAGCTTGTTCTGATTTGTTCAGATTGCTTGCAGATGTTTGCAGTGTGCCAAGAGCTGCCTTGCTTCACATATCTGACATATCTTCACTGCTTCAAAAAATGCAGCTGGTTATGGTTCGGCCGCAAAATCGATGTTCACTGCAGAAAAGTGGCATTGCTGTGGCTGACACGTGCCTGTCACAAAGGCGGTTTACCACCGAGTAAAACCGCATGGATTCCCAGGTGTTACAACATGCTACAACACTTCAAACTGTGGCATCAAGTATCATCCAGCAATATCCCTTTCATCTTTTGGCTTCCAAAACTCAAAGCCTGAAGAGATCGGTGCCATGCCGTTTATCAGAGATGTCCTGCCTCATTTGGGATCCATAGTCCACAAGATTGAGCACTTCTTCGCCGGAAGCAACTGCGGCTTCTGTCAACCCTGTGACGTGGCAAAGACAATGATGTCACTAGAGTGGAACTTGCTGTCGCTAATCATGCTGAAATTATTCAAACATATTCAAACACAAAGCCGTGATCCTGGAGTTTCTTCCTCACTTCAGCTCGAAGTTTTAAACCAGTTTTGTTCAGTCCATGGCTTGTGTGTTCTGCCACTTGAAGTGTCCCCGGCCTGGAACAATTGTGCCCAGAACTGGATGCTGTTTGACCTCCAATTTTTTGATCTCCGAGTCAGCTGGCGCCTTGGGATTGGACAACGTGCTGGTCCAAGGGTCAGTATACTGCGCCAAAAAAACCGCCTGTCGAGTCTTGCCGTGGATTTCTTTCAATTTCTGACAAATGCACTGAGTCTTGCAGGTCACTTGGCCAATTTGACAAAGTCATTTCGGTGCAAGTGGCCAGCAGGTCTCGGATCTGCTCGTTGTAGATTTCCATGAAAGCCACCTGGTGAGAGTTCTTCAGTGTTCTTCTAACACTACCCCAGCCGCTTTTTTGTCATGCTCCGATGCAACAACTATGGAAACATCATGAAGGGTAGAAAGTGTATAGTGTGAGCATGTGTGAAACCTCTGCAATGCGCAAGCTGCATATTGTCACTTCAGTTTGCCAACCAAGCAGCAAGTGTCTTGTAGGTTGCACCCTGGAGTTGGCGAATCCCATGGCAGCTTCATATCGCGGTTTGTCGCAGGTGCCATGACTGTGAGATGATATACATCAGATTACTCAGATGGGTCACAGAAGGTCACAGCAAACATTGGAAATTCCCGGTCCTCTGGGAGCTTCGCGAAGTGGTCGAAAAGCCTTGGCAGCTCGGCGGATCAGTTTCTTCCACAGCTCATTTGTTGTGCAGCCATTTCCAAGACGAAGAATCCCAAACAGATTTACTCCAACCTATATGGGTAAATGATAGTTATATATAGTTATAATATAATATAATGTAAGGATATGTAAGGGGGGTAAATTGCCAATGTTTCCCGGCATTCCAGCTGGCGTCAAGCAGCCCTTCCACGACTCTCGGAAGAAGTCCCCGTTCCTCGCCCTTGCCACCGAGCACGCTGTAGGATTTTCCGCCTCGGTAAGACCACAGGCGGCATCCAGGAAAAGCGAATGGCGTGTTTGTCCTGTGACAGCCCTTGCACTCTCCGAAATGGCGATTTTAGTTTATTATATATATATATATATGTATGTATATATTATTATTATTGTTATTATTATTATTGTTATTATTATTATTGTTATTATTATTGTATTATAATGTATTATATATCTTGTTTGTTATATTTTTAATAGGGAAAATGATAATGAACCATCAAATTTGGGATAATTTTGGGGTATCCATGGGTACCCTATTTTCAGACAAACCTTTGTTGGGAACAATCAAACATTACAAAACAGGGACGCCACAGACACTGCACTGATACACTCCACAATGCTCCACTAGTTTCTCAGTTGTGCCCAGCTAGGAAAAGGGAAGCTGGAGGTTTGAGTCCACCCAGTCAACAGTTCAATCTTTCACTGCCACTACTGCCCTAATGCAGGGCCAGGAATCTGCAAGCCAAATGGGCACTGGCTACCAAAAGTGAAATTAAAAAGGCGCTGGCTTGAAACCTAAGGTGGAAAAAACATTAAGCAACTCAATGCAAGCGAGGCGCTACCAGTTTGCCCGTAGGCAAAAATGCAGTTGTTGAATCCATTCATAGCATGTTCAAGCCTAAGCAGTGGTGCAGTAGCCAATCCCACAGCTGCTGATGGAGTATTACTAGAGTATCAAGTTTTTCTTTCAGCTCTCAACTTCCAGGAATGAGTCCTTTAGTTTAGAAGCAATGCAAAAAAGTTTGCAAGTGTTGAAACACGTCAGTGTTGGTTGCTGGTGTTAACAAAAGACTTTTGAAGACATAGTGGAGAGTTCCACACTTGCACTCACCAAATGTTCAGAGGTCGGCTTCCGCCCACCCCACACACATTAAGGCAAGGAGCATGGTGACGCCAAGTTCCTGATCCGCATATTTATCGGCAAACTACAATGCTACAAGGGTTAGACAGTTATAGAAAAATATAGAAAACACATAGAAAATATTTTTAGAAAAATGTGCCATAATTTAATAATATATCCAATATATTAGTATTTAGTATGTATTTAGTATACAAAATTTAGAAAGTGTCTTCTCTCGAAATGAGAATGGATGGAAGCCTGATTCCAAAATGGCATGAATTCTTCAACCCTTCTGGCTGCATTTTCCCCTGGGGCATAAGTCCTGGACAGGTGGCCTGTGATGGAAAGCGATGGTGCAGGCCTTCCTATGGGTAACCGGGTATATCAGCTGTTAACCCAAGACTCCTGGAAGAGATGGGGAAAGGTTCGAGGGAAGAGATTCCAGCCATGGCTTGCCCAAGGACAAACAAAAAGGAAATGAGAGGCTGCTTCCGCACACAACCTGGAAAATCTCCCTCAAACAAACACTCAAATCATGTTTTGGCCTACACACAATGAAATTCCGATCCAACACTTCACAGCAGGCAGTTTTTGGTCCCGTATCAGCTATACTGATCATTGCTGAATCTACACTGCACAAGTCATCGTCAAAGGATGTCAAAGGCTTCACCAAGGCTCACTTTGCAACGTTTCTTGGGTGGCGAAGAATTGATGATCAGAGCTGTGTGACCAATAGCATCGATCAAACTCAAAGGCCCGCCTCAAAATGGGACATGGGACGATCGACAAAGGACTTCTGGTCTTCCGCCACGAACTTTGCCACGAACTTTGTCATGGCTTACCAACTTGCCCCTGCTAAATATAAGCGATGGAAAACGATGGAAAACGCATATGCAAGATGTCTTGACTGCTGAACAAGTTGTTGATACAGTTATTGTCACAGATTGTCACGGGGAGCCCTGTGCAGCCCATACATTTCCCACATCATCCACATGCGGCCAGTGTCAGCAAGGCACGATTCATCATCTGGATCCTCAAAATTCAAGATCCTCACCTGGGTCTCGGACCTGAGCAGCAAACAGTCATCTTCAACAAGTGGATTTCTCTGAAAATATGCTATTCCCAATCTGAAGGGTTTTTTTCGTGAGTGGTTGATCATCATTTTCTGCATCAACATCAGAATTTGGGGCTAAACATGGCTAAACCATGCTAAACCATTCTAAAGGGAAAGCCATAGCATGTTTTGGGAAAAATCTATGGTTTCTTGGGAAAAATCTCAGGATCCTTTTCGCTGAGGGACGGCATATCGATGCACAGCTTGCATTCTCCACCCGAACGTTGTCCCTCAACCTGGTGTCTGCAACGGTCTCCGGGGGTCTTTGGGTCTGGGAAAAGACAACTGAACATGGAATGCCTGGACATACCGGACGTATGGTTGAAGCTAGATTTGATGTGATTTGATGTGGTATGATTTAATTGCTGTCATGCGAACATGCAACAGTCGAGCCTGTATCATGCTTCAAGTCCAGTGCAGTGCTGTAAATTGCAGAAACCACCACCCCCCTTGACCTAGCTTGTGCCGGTGCCTCCTCCTTGATGAAAGGTCGGACTCGGACACATACTTTGATTGTTGGGGAGTCCTACAGGCGCTGTGAGACATTCAGAAGCAAAAAAACGTATGGATTTTGGTACATGATAATTATGGGAAAACCGAAAACCCCTAAATAATATTTATTCCTATATATGACAATGCGGTTTGGGGAGGGACAATTCTCAGACACGCCCATACTTTACAACATTTTACAACAAACAAATATCAGTTGGAACAACACATAGGGCAACTATGGCGTGTCTGTTGGCAACTTGTCTGGCAGTACTGTAAGGAGAGGGAAAGCTATGTCCCCTTATTTGAGGCTATCCAAAAGGTATCAAAGGGTCCCATCCTATGGCAGCAGAACCATGAACCCAACAGGGTTCCTCAAAATCTGCAGCTGTGGACTGTCCTCTAATTGCGCTGTTTTCAGCACATTGACCTCAATCTCAACCCACAAAGCACAGCAAATTCACGACACCTGTCTTGAAGATCCAGGACCGGGTGCACATGTTTGACCATAAGACTCGACCTTTCCAGCTTTGAAGCAACTGGGCTTGCACAAAACTTTCCTTCACTCCCACCAGCTCCCACCTGCTTCACCTGCGAAACTGCAGACTGAAGTTTGGAAATCGCAGAAGGAGGCATGGCATTTCCAGCGTGTCGCACGCGGTTTGACGCCCGAAGCTGCGGCTAAAGAGGTTGCGTAGAGGTTGCGCTGCTTCAAAGTACAGCTATCTGAAATGAATTGAAATGACCTGGGTTGATTCCCCGAACCACTGTTTATGATGAGGTCAGTGTGATTCACCAAGTAATCAGAGTCAATTGTGTTCAATAGTAATAGGTATAAAATAAACATGTTGGAATGATTGATGTTCGAATATGTTCGAATGATTGGCTCAGCCGATGCTGCGAAACTACGAGTCCTCACAACCACTACTGTACTAAGCAGGACATGCCACTTCCACTCCGACCATGGATCATCCATTCCTTCAAACGACTTGTCCGAAAGCGAGATGTTTTGATTGAGTTTCAAAAACATCAACCTCACCATGCGCCAAACGCTTGCAGGGACGCACTGACATAGGGTTGAACCACCCTTTGCAATCTTTTTTTTCCTTCGGACAGCTTTCTGTGCTTTGCTGAGCAATTTTGCTCAGGTTATTTCGGCTCAACTTGAGAACCCCAGGAGATCAAGAAATGGCCAGTCTAAAATCGCCAATATGTTCTCGTCTTGTCTTGTCGCCGCCAATTCATGATAAGTATGTTTCTATAAGACACATGGAGGTCATTGATGATGATTCTAGGTGGTTGACAAGGAAACTCCTGCATGCGTGATATTCCGTGATGGTGCAGCTTTCCCAATAGGTTCTCTCTGCTACTCAGCGCGATCTGCAGCTCGTTAGGCTTCGTGTTATCTGCAAGTCAGGTAGAACTCCAGCGCACCACGTGATAGGTGCTATCCTGCGTGGTGTTTACTAGCCGTCCAATTCAGAACAGCTGTTGTCACTGTTGTTTTCCAAGTAAATTCCATGGAAAATTTAAAATAAGTGAAGATAAGTGAAGCATCTGAATATGCTAAACAATATAGCACCCCAAGAGAAAGAGCAGCAAACTGTCCCCACAAGACAGGAACAGCATAATAAGGGCAGGACCAAGCAAATGAGTCGCTAACTAACAATTTAGCAAGGTCCATGCGCCCAGGAAAATCAAGTATAGTACATCGGCTGACAGTTATAGTTGGTACTCATTGATTTTCTCTTCGTATGTAAGGCTTGCAAAAGTGTGCTTCGCTATAGATGTTTCATGTCATGACTGCTTTGAGCCCTGCTCGTCCTTGCCCGTTATGACATACTGCCGGCCTTTCCCACAAACGGATGCAGAGACTTTGCTTGTATACCATGTTTGAACATGGTTTTCAACATACCTGAATTACACTGAAGTATTTCTAGAGGTTGAATCGTTTAAAAATCTCATAAACCCACGAGTTTTTGTTAATGCAATCTTCAAATCCAGCATGGCTAAGATGCCGACTGCCGAAGGAAACAGAGATCCGCTTGAGGGACTCTGCGGAAGACATGACATGCCTTGAGATTTCTGATGGCCGAGATTGACAAATGGGTCATGTCTCTAGAGGACGAGTTGTTTAACATGTATAATATATATAATTATATTATATATATGTATAATATATAGGCATTTATAGCGTTTATAGACTCTAGCTGGATGAATATGCTTTCATCATCTCAGTTTTAACTGTCAACACCTTCAATCCAGCAGGCTCTCGGAGACGCCCATCTCGGAGGTGTTTTTTTTGTCAACAGAGTTAACAGGTGGCACGTTGCGAGGACATTCAAAAAGATGACAAAGAATGCTTTGTAGAATCTCCTGCATGTACTGTTAAGTTATCATGTTATCATGCGTTATCATGTGTTATCATGTCCGAATTCCTGAATGATCCTGAATGTGTCAGCAAAATCAACTTAAGACATCTTTAGATGGCCCACTTAGGGACTGCAGGGCCCGTTCGAGCCCTTCTGTTGTCGAGGTTTTGGCGCTCTGAGGTTCACACTTCATATCCCTGAGCACTTGCCAAACAGAAGCCCTTGGCGAATCTTGGCGATGTCTCACTGTGAAACATGGTGAAACACACACGGGCTCTTTCCGTCTCTTTCCATTGTGGAGGATGCCCATGGTTGGCATGGAAATCAATGGAACACGGGCTGGTTCCATTCTCCATGGACTGAGTTTGGGACACAACTTGATCTACTTCAGGACCCCAGTTGCCGTCCTGACAGCACGACCCCGAATCTAATGTGGGCACATGTCG
The DNA here is from genome assembly GCA_947184155.2 of Cladocopium goreaui. Lineage (NCBI taxonomy): Eukaryota > Dinophyceae > Suessiales > Symbiodiniaceae > Cladocopium > Cladocopium goreaui. The sequence continues at coordinate 88,852 of CAMXCT020006685.1, forward strand.
GCACAGCCTCGCAACCGGTCACAGTGTAAGTTATGACAGATGTGACATTCTATGGCATTGTACGAAGCACTGAGAATTCATGAAATTGCTACTGAATATTACTAAATGACACTGACATGCGCCGACCTTGCTGACATCTACCTTGGTGCACTGTCCAAATCATCAAACACCGCTGCCTTACTCTGCAACGCACCCGAGGCATTGATGACCAGCCTTGGTAAGGATGACTTGTGCCCAACAAACTGAGGCTCTGTGATCTCTTGTCACGCAATGCTCTCAAGTTACAGGGTATATGGATGTATATGGATGTATATGCATGTATATGGATGTATATGGATGTATATGGATGTATATGCATGTATATGGATGTATATGGATGTATATGATTGTATATGGATGTATATGGATGTATATGGATGTATATGCATGTATATGGATGTATATGGATGTATATGCATGTATATGGATGTATATGCATGTATATGGATGTATAATGCATATTAATGCATATTATATTATATTATATTATATTATATTATATTACCCTCTGGTAAACTAACATAACTATGGAAAATCACAATTTTTAATGGGAAAATCCACTATTAATGGTCATTTTCAATAGCTACGTTAAATTACCAGAGGGTATATTATATATACGCATGTATGTTGGTCATCCATCCCGTAATGGGAATCCTTCTAGTGAGTACATTGAGTATCTAACTCCATTTACAATATTTAAATCAATATCAATGGATCAGTGACCAGTTGCTCAAATCGCGCTCCACTCACTGGCTGAGAAGCGAGCTCCCCATCCTTCGTTGCAGCCATCGCTACAACCACTTGAGTCTACACGGCTTCGCCAAGCGTATCCAAATGTATGCACATTACGCACCTTGTTGGATGTTGGTCTTGGAAATCTATGTGTTTGGAAGACCTCACCTTCCGCGCCTTCAAGACATGTCAAGACAAACTCTTGCAAGGCAAGGGATGGCAAAACGTGGCAAAGTTGCCAAAGTTCTTCACTGAAGAGAACTGCTTCGTGCCAAGCAAGGCAACTCAAACAACTCACCGGCCATCTTTTGGTCGGAGCACCAGTCGGCGAGTTAAAGGTTTCTGGGTCAAGCACAGGTTGTGCCAAATTCTGAAGGTTTCAATGACAACGAGCAGAAACTCTATCAGCAGAATCTGATCCAATTTGCATCCCAAAAAAGACAAATGGATTGGAAACCTCCAGTCAAATCTGCGCCCTGCAGCACAAGTGCCAACTCGTATCTACCAACAAGCTAATAGATGCTAATAGTATCTAATAGTTCTCCTTGATTTATGGGGAAAAAATGCCAGCTAAAAAATTGAGGTGCTGCAGGGACTGTTCATGGCCGCACAAATGTGTCTCAAATTTAGCGCCCGATTCTTCGGGCCCCTTTTGCGCGGCGCGGCGAGCACGGAGTCGGCGCCCTTTGCGCCGCAGCGAGTGCCCTATGTGACGCACTCTCTATGAAGGACTCCATAAGCGCTCAGGCGTCAATCGGCGTCAGTGACCAGCTTTCTTCTGACTCCAAACGATGCTAAATGCTTGGACAAACTATGACAAACTGAAAAATCTGACAAGGTCCTGTCACCGTGACCCCTCAAGAAACTCTGCTATTGGAGGCTCTCATTTGCTCAGCGTCTGCTCCAAAGGTCTGCTGCGTGCAAATCACGCACCGGCTTCCAGCAGATTGGCAGCAGATTCTCCGCTAGCAACGAGATTTGCGAATTTTTGGCTCTCAACTCAAGAAACAGGATTTGTTCACGGATTTCTTCAACGGTGGGAAAGAATGGGAAAGAAAACACGTCCACTGTCAATATTTTTCTTCTGTGGCAACTCCCTTTGAGAGTTGAAAGCTTCAGCAAACGACATTCTCAAATTTGATCTTGATGACCTGCGAGGCTTATGGCAAGGCAAGGCAAACTGTCGCCTTGAGGCCATGCTTTGACCGGAAGAATGTGACACAAAATGACAATGATAAATTTGGTCGAAAACTTTTAGCAATGCTACACCCCTGCCTTTCCGTTTTTGCAGGCCACTTGGTATCCTCGGCTCATAAAAATATCCAGGAATCTGCAAGCAAAGGTGAGTGTGAAATCAAAACATGCAGCAAATCACAGTTTGTTCATCAGAAGCATTAGAAAAGTTGCGAAGTTCATGCACTTCAAATGCACTTCTGTTGATTCGCTGTGGAATTCTTTGCTTTGCGAGTCTCTTTGTGCGGATTCATCCACTTCGTTGATCTGCGCCATCCTCAGCTCTTCTGTGTGGAAAAACTAGAATTGATGAGTCCACCTTCGTTCTCTGCTTTCAGCTGCATGCTGGTACATGGGTTTACCGCAAATCAATCATTCATTCATGCATCAATTCATTGATTCATTAATTCATTAATTCATTCAAGCAAACCAGCAAGCCAAGCAAGCAAAAAATATAATATACAATGTAAAAATAAAGCATTATATAGAAAGTAATGTAAAGAATACCATGACACGGAGGAAAGGCGCGCAAGGAGGACACTGAGCTGAAAGCTGTCCATTGAACTCCTCCTTCCCCAAGTTCGCGACAACTATCCGTGTGCCCTGGCACCATGTCCCATGTCTGTGGGATGGGGTGTAGGTTTCGCGTGGTTCGGCCAGGGGGAAAGCTACGAAAGCTAGCTGGTTGGATCATGTTGGATCTGGTTGGTATATTGCATGGCCATGCATGGCCTGCTGCTTGGAAATCAGCTATTTTTTTGCTACTAAATTACCATGGCAAACGAATAGCAGTTAGCATAATTCATGATAGCACAAGCTTTCATGATAAGTTATCTACGACATTCAGACCATTCAAGCACCTATTAACGTTTTAAGGGTTAACTATACATATTAAATACATGGTAGTACCGTAAGTTTATCCTCAATTTTGCTAGCAAGGCTCAACAGGACGAGCTTTCCAGGTCATATTCTTGTCATACATGAGTCATAACTCGAAACAATATCCTTTAACTTCAAGTTGTTTTAACACCATATACGTTGATATCCTTTAACTGAGTGGAATTTGGAGATATTTGGAGTTAATGGATGTGAACATTGTAGTTTTGAGTTATATAACTGTTCTTCGGAGTACCAATGCCTCGATCCTTGGCTACGCTTCCCAAAATATCTTCCACCCATTCCATGTGACCTTCGGGAGGATCACATTGCTTGGCTGGAGGCCAAGCACATCCTTGCCATTTTCAAGCCTTTCCTGAGCTTCCACATGCTCCCGGACTTCCTTTGGGATTCATTGGATCCTGGACCTAATTATTTGGACCTGCCATTTTCATCCATGTTTGCTTTTCGAGTGCTCGGGTGGTGAGTTGTTATGGCTTGCAACTTACCAACAGATCTGTTCTTCAACTTTCCAGAAGCTGCGCAATTCCAACGTGTTCGGTGCGAGCGACAGCGAGTCTCACTGTATAGCGCCAATTCCTCAGAAGCGGCCCGGTCAAGACCCTCTTGACAGCAGCTGAGATCAACAGCTCTCTGCAGGTTTTCAACATGTTCCGTTAGCTACCCTTTTCGGAGCATATTAGGAGCTTAGTTTGCAGAGCTTTGAGTACAAAATACACCAGGATATCCAAAGGCCACCTGTCTATCGAGTCTATCGAGTCTATCGCGTCTGTCCCATGCCTGTGGATCCGCACGCTCTGTCAAAGCTGAGGAGCTGAGCAGACTTGCCATTCCTTGCAGTGAATGACGGCTCTGGGAATCGCGGTTGGGAATGGCAGCAACATATTCTTCCGCACTTCAAGATTTTCAAGTTGACAAGGATATGAGAACGATGATTTCTTGATATTTCTTGCTGAACAGAACTGTTAAGAAGTTGCGTCTGAAATGAAGCCCAATCTCGGTCCCCAAGAATCAGCTGACTGTGATCAAAATTTGGCTCTAAACATCCAATCTGGGAAGAACAATGGTCTCAGGTGCATGCAGCTCTGGTTTGGATTCAATACCAACCTGAGATAATCACAGGTACTGGTTCCAATCTGGGTGAACACGTCAAGCGGTTCTATGATTGACTGAAATATGCATCACAAAATATGACAAGCATGCAGGATCCTCTGATCTCTTCAAATCACCTTTGCCGTTGGTGCCAAATGATGCCTTATCTACTTGCAATATCCTTGCTTGGTTCAGTGGCTCTGAAGAGTTCCAAAGGCCCAGGCAATCTTCACAGAACACGTCTGGGTGATGTTCTGAGGCCTTGTTGTCAGCTTTGTTGGAGTCTTTCAGTGCAGTACATACCCTCAAAGCTTTTCACGTCTGGGTATGCATACACAAGAACTCTTTCATGGGTGCTTCTTTCAGGTTCTAAAGCACAACCCTTTCTGTCGTGAACATGTTTGGGCCCACTTTACAAAACTCATCAAAACTCTGCTCAAGAGCTTGTAACGCAGCATTCAATCCAACGAGTTCCCAACTTCAACGACAACGTCGTATCGCCTGAATCCACCTCCACCTGCCAGCAAGGCGAATTTGGGCCAAGCCCACGACATCCCACGTCATTAGAAACGCAGCGACAAGTAGCGCACCTCGTATCTGCTTTTGCTATCATCCCAACTCATGATTTTCCTGCGCTGAAAAGGGGACCACAATGCCTGGAATTCGTACGCAACCACCTGATCTAGCCTTCGCAAAACACATTTTTTTCCAGTTGAAATAAATTGGAATGCCCATTTAATTAATGTGCTTCAGCTGTCCAGTCCCTTTCAGCTCGACAAATTCATCAGATTCTTCACAAAAAATCCGGTGACTCACCGATACACAACGTTGTGAACGATTCCAGCTGTGCATTTCCAAGCCACTAAAGCCTTTAGCAGCACCGTTGAAACAGTGTGCCCAGTCCCTGATTTTTGGTTGTGCTCGGCAGCTTTCTCCAAGCCGTGGACCATGACGGTCTGAGTGGCACCATATCAATGGTGGATTGGTTTTGTTGGGAAACTCCACAGGAAACCATAGTTGCTCATGGTTTTTCATGGTGTTTCATTGCTTTTCATGGTTATTCATGGTCTTTAATGGTGTATATTCATGGTTATTCATGGTGTTTACATGGAACATCAGATCCAGAGCGATGCTTCCCGCGTTTTTTTCCCATGCCACCCACTTTTCGGCAACATCTCTCAGAGCCCAACGGTGCCAGCAGGTATAGCCCAGGCAGGCGGGGCTGGCCTCACAGGATTGGATCGGCTGGTTGATCAGCTCCTGGAAAGCTGACAAACACATATTTGAAGTCTCTGACAAGGTAAACTTAATGATATTGTGTATAAACATGTATATATATATATAAGTATATATAATGTATATATAATGTATACATAATGTGTATACAATGCGTATACAATCTATATGTAATGTATAATGTGTATATATATATATATAATTATACACGGTTCTACATTCTTTTACATGGTAAATTAATGTAAGTTATTGCATTTTTCACACATTCATAATGCTGAATAAAATAAACTGGAATGAGTGGAACCTGGGGATGCGCCTGCTTTTGCCTGCGCCCTTTCCCATGCCCATGCCGCCCATGCCGCCCATGCCTGCGTGAAAATGTGAACATGCAGCGGACTGCTACGAAATCATATGCTCTGGCAAATCAAATCGCACAAATCCCGTGCAGGTCCAGTTATAAGTGGATATAGAACCAAAGTTATTGGGAGTATATCCCAACTTATGGGGTTGCCACCAAAAAAAAAGCAAACTCTGCAACACACAACGGAGAAGGACTCAAGCTAAGGTCGGATCCACCAAAATCGAAGGGGAAGCCGCCCATGCCGCCCATGCCACCCATGCCGCCCATGCCACCCATGCCACCCATGCCTTAGTAAGGCAGCTTAAAAGGGCGCTGCGGACTGATGACACTACATATATCTACATATTCCCATGTCCCGCCAGCAATTGAGGCAGAAACCTCCACCTCCGTTCCTGGCAGAGGGTCAAAGATGGTCAAAGCAAGGCTGGACAGCTCCAAGTGCGGCCTTCATAGATTCCAGATTGATTCAGTCATATTCAGTCACTACAAAATATAGCAAGAGTCCCAGTGGTTCATGATGCTGAAAAATGATGAAACACGTTACACGTCACATGTTGTCACATGAGCAGATAAGCAGTGCTCAAAACTTTCTGTCATTCCGTGCCGGTTGGTTAAGAATGGGATTCACAATTCTACAATTCATGGAAAATGATAATCCCAAAATATTCCCAAGATATTGGATAGTAAACCCCCGAACAAATTAATCATCAAGCAACAGAGGTTTAGCAGCCACTGCTCACATGTCCCACATATCCCTTTCCCCAGCACCTAAAAACGACACGAGGCCCTCCACCACCCCTGGCAAGTGAGGTCTATGCTGAGCTGCTGGGAACATGGAGGTCTATGATGAACATGTCATCTACAAAGACTGAGGCTGCCACATGCCCTTCCCTCCAAACATGCCTGCCATGCAGAAGCCAATTTGATGGCAACTTAGCTGGATAATGCGCGTCTTATGCATTCTGTGGTTTAGAGTTTTCGGTCCCGGTGATGTGCTTAGACACTTTTGATTGAGTGCAAGGTGCAACAGACTCAGTGCAACGCATGCTTTGTGGAAAGCTCAGAGCACCCTTCAATACGATTCAAATTGAATTGTGTATCCTTTACTGTGAAGCAGCTCTGACTGTCCATAGTTCTCGTGTTAACAGACAATCAAATTCTAGCTTTTCAACGGCCCCGGTTTCCCGCAACATTGCCCTGCCGATATATTTTTTTCCTCAGGCACAAAGGGGTTCTCACCGCGGCCTCTGCTCAATGAATTCTCAAACCTTGCCACCCATGAAATCTGGCCCTAATTCTGTGCCATACGTCTGCACCTGCATGTTAACACAAGCGGCTCGAAATGATGGGGGCACCTGTACCTCGATGTCAATGGGAAAAGCATCGAGCTCATGCATGAAAGCGGAGGCTAATGCCCCGCAGAGAGCGGGGGGGTACTCTTTCAAGATCATTGTCTTGAAGTTCCCGTCACTTCCCCGTCCCAAGCTGGCCCCTTTGGGCACTTCATCTACAATCCTCCACCGGCAAATCTGCTGAGCCAAGCATGGAAGCCTCAGTGCGAGGATCATAGTCGGCTTTGCTGTGATGGCACCTAACAGTCCTTGCATAAACTCTACCAATTGAAAAGCCTCAAAGGAGAGCAGCAGTTCCAGTAAGGGTGTCCGCCATATTGTCGCCGATTCCTCCTTCTTGGGGGCGGCCGGATGTTCCATGGCTCCACATCCTCCAGTGAAATACAGTTCAACCATGATGGTGATAGAAAAGAGCATCAATTGGTTGCCCATGAAGACCTGTCGAATCTCACGAAGAGATAGGCTGGACAGGCCCCATGGACAGTGTCCCGTCCGCACCACTCTGGGCCCTGTATTGCGCCCCTTTGGATCATCCAGGGCATGTTCCCGGGCTCTGCTCCAGGTCTCGCAGGGTGGACCCCCTAGAAAACCTAGGACCCATTTCTGCCGCACAGCATGACACCAAAAGCTTTGCACTTCCGGATCCGCCACATTGCCCCAACGCTCATCCAGGATGATATCTACTGAAAGAGTATGCACCACGATCCCCGGTCTATCACCAATGAGACTATCCAGAAAAAACTGAAAGTCTCCTTGACGCCTTCTGCCGGAAAAGGCATGCAAAATGTATCTATGGGTTCCAAAGCTCTGTGGATGAGCAATAGGCCCAACTTCATCCAAAATCTCACTGTTGGCACATTGCCAACCCAGATCGGCACTGGTGACCTCTGCAGATGGCAGCTCTGCAGATAAGCGATGCATGAATGGCCAATGTTTGGTATCAATGATTTCTTGGCAAAACTGCAAACATTGAGAATGAGTCAATCCAAAGGCCTTTAAATCATCCTCTTGCACCTGATTCTCAAAGGTCTGTACCATCTGCGTGAATCGCGTCCATGAGATGACCCTGCCTTTCATGCGCTGAATCATGGCACTAACACTTTCAGCAAGCGTGCAACGTTCCATCAGGACCTCAGCGCAGTCTGCAAAAACTTCGGTGTCAAAATCCGCCACCTCTCGTTCCTGCGGAGTCGGCAGTTTTGGTCCCTCACACACTAAGGGAGGCAACAATCCATTGCGTTGTTGAACTAAGCATGCATTATCCATGGATCCCCAACCCGCAACAGGCGCGCACTGCAAATTCTGTCTCTGAAGTCGGAGCCGGCATGATGTCGAACTGCGGAGATGATGGTGCAGTTGACCAAATGTATGGTACTCTTTCATGCATGCTTCACAACGGGTCTCAGCAAAAAGGTATCTAAGAGGCGAGATCATGCCATGGCATTTGAACATATGAGCTCCTTCACCACCTTTTGATTTCAATTGCAACTGGCACGCAATACACCCAAAAAAGTCCTTCGCTGGCTCTGGCGGGGTTACTCGCATGGGTGGTGGTCGCTGAATCAGCTGCGCATCAGTAAATTTACACAAGATCTTCTCATGCACTTCACATACTAGAGCTTGATTGCACCTTTGGAGATGAGCATGTGCAATGGCTCTTTTGATGAGTCCTTTCCAATATCTCTTATGATAGCACCACAGGTATCTCCATTGGTGGAGATTGCTTGACGGATCCAGCAGTGAAGAACTGTGTTGCAGTTGAGACCACATCCAATGTAGGTCGTCCCGTGGCAGGGCACACCATTCTTGATCTGCATTCAGGATAGACCACGTCACATTGGAGTCACAAGCGTGCAGCGTGCCGAGATATCTCAGGCGCATTTGTCTGAAGAGCTCCGTGGGTGTCGGAAGACCCACTCGGCTCAAAATGTCTTGATCTGTGTCATGGGACTCTGGTCCACTACGGCAAAGTCTGCGGTAGAGTCTCATGATTGATGCATGAAGATATCCTTTCGCTCGGTGGGTGGCGAGAATCCATGACTCGCTGCCGTAAACAAGTTTACTGAGAATCAGCGTCTGGAAGAGTTCCACACGTTTTTTGAAAGAGATAGCATCATTGTGAAATATAGTACGGCGGTGTTGGTTGAAAGCCGTGTTGGCGATCGCAATACGCCTCCTCATTTCAATGCGGTGATCTCCTCCATTATGCAACAATCCTCCTAAATGCTGATATTGCCCTACTACTGCAATGTATTTCGTGCCAGATTCACAAATAACTGGCAGCATGCCATTGGTATGAGGGCCAAGCATCTGTTTTTTGCACTTCCTCACGCCCGGCCCTCTCAGCGACAATAGGATTTCTGTCTTGCCTCGGGATAAATTGGGAGTCATGGCGAAGCCTTCTAACGTCTCCAAAAGGATCGAGGCTGTGGTGCCAGCTTTGTGGATAAGCTGGTCTGGTGTGTTGTCAGTCAGACCTATACATAGGTCATCCATCCACACTGGCCCAAGGTATTGCTGCATCTCTCCTGTGTGTTCCGCCAGTCCATACGGGTCAAAATGGCTGGCGGTTTCAATGCTCTCATGGATACCTTGCGCCCGGACTTTGGTTTGGAACTCCTTGAGAACACGAGAGAAAAGATAACTGAAAACTACATCTGCAAAACAGTCTCCCGGCCGCGAGCCGATGGATGTGTGGCAGAAATCCTTTTGTCCTGGCACCTGGAAGAATGTGTCAGTGTGCAATGCTCTAATGGATCTCTGGACATGAGGAGGCAAGTCTGCGCATGCGATGGCACTGGGTTCACTGAGGTGTCTGTACAAATCATGCAACGCACTCTCAGGCAAACACAGTCTGTGTGCAATGCTGGCCACTTGCTGATCCGTCCATTCACAACCCAAGGCAAGAGGCCTAAGGACACGATAAAACGCTTCCTTTAGATCAAGCATGAGAAGTGCAACAGATCTACCACGAAGCTGATTGCTACGGAGGAATGCCCTGGCCTCATGAAGACCCAAATTCACTGGAACTTTGCGCTTACCTCCTAACTGCTGTGCACAGAGATACTGCTCATAGATCTGCGCCTGATGTTGCCGAATCGTTCGATGCAAAACTTTGCCCAGATGAGAGCTGATGAGTAAGGACCGATACGAGGCCGGCAGCATGCTGGATCCTTTTCCTTTGTATGCAGGCACAAGGGTGCCACCCTTGTGATGCAGAGACTCTTGGCCATGGATGAGCATTTTCAGCAATACACTGTAGTATTGTCGGGTTAGAACAACAGGGCAAGCTTTGCAAATTTCAGGCGGAATGCCATCTTGTCCCAGCGCTTTACCGCTTTTGACTCTGCGAAAGGCTTGCTCTAAGTCAGTCAAGCTTGGCACATCGTCCGGTCCAATGCAGATCTCAGTTTGCAGGAAACTGGCGGAATGGTGTTTCCATTTATCATACAGCTCTTGGCTCGTAACTCTCTGTCCACCTTCCATTTGCGCAAAGAAGCTGACCCATGTGTCAATCAATTGTTCAGGGTGCACACAGAGGTCTCCCTCAAGGCTTTGGAGCATAGGTAGCACTGGTTTCTTCAGCAACTTGGGGTTGGTCGGCCCTATGTGCTGTTTGACAATTTTCAACGCCTCTGATGCCTCTGCCTCTGGAGAGAGGCTCGTGAGATCCACTGCCAGTGCTTTTTTGCGTGCGTCTTTCAGTCTTTTCTTGAGATCCTTGGCAGTAACATGCAGTTGAACTCCATGAAACAATTTCCAGCATGTGAGGGCAACTTGATATCTGTGAAAAATCACGAAGTGCTCGGTGTGCCACTGCTGGTCCCTGGTTCTCCAGGCAACAAAGACAGCACGGAGAGTCTCAGCCCTGATGCGTCTGCCAATGTCCTGTACTTTCCTCTTTTGGTGGAGTTTGTCATCACGAAGGATCCAGATAGCATCCGTTATGAAACTCTTCTTGGCTTTCTTAGGCAATGGAGGATTCACTGCGTGCAAACATGAATGAACATGAGCATTGTGTCTTTCCACTTGCGTATGTGCTGCCGTACTCCATTCAGGAACAGTGAATTGGGCCAGCTCCACAGCCAAGGAGTGCCTGTCAATGCTTGACCGGTTATGGGCTTTCCGAGGTGCTTTGCCTTTGGACATCATGTGATGACCTGTCCATTCCATCTGGATAGCTACAACAGAATGATCCACATCCCCATTGCCAAGGTCCAACTCAGGCACTGTGCGTGAAAGCTTACAAGAAGGAAGCTGGTGCTGAGGAACACAGACATAGTCAATACATGCTTGGATCGTTCCATCTGGGCTGCACCAAGTGTCTCTGTGTCCCTGATGACAGGAAAATGTACACGGGAGCGCCAGTCCCCATTCAGCCAGAAAAGATCGAAATAGAGCAGTTGACTTCGTGGTGTCCATTCCCAAAGGCCCAACACTGATGCCGTCCGTGGGTCCTGCTGCTGCATTAGCATCGATAAGAGCAAACAGTTCACCTGGCGCAATGTGCTGATGAAGCATTTCATTGAGTGAATCCCACCAAACGGTTCTCTGTCTATCTGTTTGACCACTCTGAGGTGCATGTGCCACAAGGATCCATGCCGACCAAATGTCATGAGCAATTCGGACAAGCAAGACTCTCGGGGTTTTGTGCACTGCCACAATCTGTTGTTTATTCAGAAAAACTGGTTTGTTGCGAACATAGGCGATGGGCTGACGCAAATTGACCCAGAGCTCGATGCCATGATGTCCTTTGTCAGCACCCCCACCTAATCGCAGCACCTCATCAGTGCACGTGCACGTTTCCACGGTTCTGGATTCCTGGACGCCCAGAAAGTTCAAATGCAAGCCTCTCATCTGGTCTCTGATAAATTGAAGTTTACCACTATAGCCATCTGGTCCTGCGTGAAGGGAGTTGACATTGGCCGAAGCCATACTAACCACATACTGAACTTGACTCATAGAACATTGTGGTTGCGGTTCAACAACACAGTCAGGAGGCAGATCGGGTGGTCTCACATCAAAACAGGAACCCTTGAAAGTCGGCAAGCCAGCATTATCAGCAAAGACTGTCCAAAGGTGCTTCAGAGACTGTCCCCACTGTTGCATGTCCAATCTTTGTCGAGGGTGGTAAAAGCTTTTCGCTCTTTCTTGCTTTGCAGCAGCATCCACAAAATCGTTCCATGGGTCCAAACTGTGGCCTCTCACATGTCGGACGTCTAGATCCTCCTGCAGAGCGCCTTCCAGACATTGAAAGATTGCGCGAAGATTTTCAAATGAAACTTCATCCTTGTTGCATCCATGTACTCCGGCTGATTGCTGTGCAGTTGTGGAGGAATCAGTACAAAACGTCGTCGGGATGGTACAGTTTTGTGCAAGCCGCCAACATCCACTCCAAAACATGGCCTCTCTCTCGGCCGTCTCTGACCCGACAACAAGGGAACCAACATGGTGGGACGCTTCAGGGCTATACAAAACAGGTTGGGCCGTCCATCCCAGGACATTGATTTTGGAGGTGTTCTGGTCCAGATACTGTTCACCTAAGACTAGGAAGGCCCAAGTGTCTCCCTGCCCCTCCATTTCTACTTGTTGTGGAGGTCGCCGTCGATGTTCTGGCAGGGAGCTGCCATCTGCATAAATGATGAGTCTGTCCACTCTTTCCAGAGGCTCACATCGATGCAAGGCATGCCATACATGATCTGGGAGTTCCAAACCATCAAAATCCCTACAAAGAAGATGGTTCGCAGATGAAAATAAATCGGCAATCTGTGTGTCTTCAAAACCTGTCGACCATTTGCAGGGAATCTCTGGTGAGTTATCCCCATCTCCACTAGGTTCAACTGGAAGATAGATGGATTGGTGTTTCTTCCAATGTCGCAGTCTGGCCGGCCACTCATTGCATTGCTTGGCAGGAGCAACCGGAGGGTGTGGTTGCTGATCACGAAAATAAATACACTGAACATTCCGTTGTTTGGTCTGTGCACTTTCCATGATCACTGCTCTTTGGATGCCTTTTTTCCTGAGCCAACGCATGTGATCAATGTCACTGCGCGTCTGTTCCGCAAAGACATGAAAGCTAAAGTGATCAGGCCTGTTAGCATCATCAATATAGAGATAATGGTGCCCAATGTCTGACGGACACGGTGTGATGAGTACCGCCAGATCTTCAACCAAACACCAATCCTCATCCCAATGCCAACTGGTCAATGCTGCACTCACATTCGCATCATTCAAAGCCTCGACTTCCAAAAAAGTGGGCAACCGGTCTTCTTCTCGCATGTTGAGCACACGAACAACAAAACCTCCACTCATGGCAGGGCTCACATCTGATTGGGGGATTTCCTCAGTGGCTCCCGCTGGTGTGTCCAACTCCAGAGGCATACTGAGACTGCAGAGAATCGCTGCTGTCATGCAAATCTGAAGGAAGCAATTCCTCCAGACTGATCTGAGTACGTCCTTGCGTGAGACCAAGGTTATGTGGCAACTGCAGCAATGCATGTTCATCATGCATCACATCCGCTAATCTCACTGTCTGTCGGTCAATTCTTAGGGTGATTTCATGCCCTGATCTGCCAGGCCAGGGATGCCCGGATTGCAACGGATGTCCGTCGATCCATGCTCTGCAGGGCACATTCGGATTCAGTCTGCCCTCAACCAGTTCATATCCACAATGAGATACGACTTGCTCAAGGTAGATGCGTTCATCAGTGGTTACCGCAACTCGCATCATGTAATCCATGGCACGTCCAAGAAAACTGTCGTAGATCGTGACCAAACTTGTGACCCAAGTCTCATGGGGTGCTTGAACAACTAGGATGTGGCCTGCAATACCACGCTCTAAATCCGGAGGTGTTGGGATCACGACATGCAATTCATGTGAAAGCTGCTCATCCCATACATCCCTCCAGACGCGTTGGACCTCGCGTTCCCATGTGGTGAACTGATGTGTCAGTGCAACACTCCTAGCTGCCAGACAATGAGGGTAATGCTGGCGGTGATCCACAAACCATGTCAAGAATGTGACCATTGGCGTTTCACGATCCCATGATCTGGCATTGACGATCCAAATCGCATGCAGGTCTTGAACAAACTCGGATGTGTCTTGCAGTGATATTTCTCCTGGGTGGAAAACTGCAGCATTTGGATTGAACACAAACGGATCACAGGCAGCGATCGAGGTCGGCCGATCAGTCGTTGGGGGGGCTGACTCACTTCGCGGCCTTTGCATGAAGACAATATCATCAAAATAACCCTGTCCTCCTGGCAAAACTGGCAGTTGCATGTCTGCCGGCCCTACATTGATCCGGATGCTAAAACCCGACCTGACCTCGGTGGCCACGACAAGGTGGATGGGTTCCTGATCATGATATGCAGTGCAACGGCGGCCAGTGCATATGTGCTCAATCGCCATCAGATCTATCAGATCTTGCTGTCTCACATGCCTCGTCGTCGAAAAGGCACTCTGAATGATAGCATCACGATCAGGATGAGCAATCATAGCAGTCAAAACTCCTGCGGCAAGACCTCTGTGTCTGTGTTGCTCAAGGAGGATGTGACAAGCATAATTGTGGTGGCGATACTGAGGTGGTCTGGGCCGAACCATATGGATGGAAAAATCAGTGCTGGGGTCAAGGAGATCTCTCCATTCATGCCTGAAGTCATCAATCCATGTGATGGAGGGAGATTCAAGTCTCATGGGACGAGGCCTTCGGCAGATAGGATGTCTATCATGATCAATATACCAAGTCTGGATATAAAGATATGCATCCCCTTCAATCACCTCAACTTCGGCTTGATCTGCAAAGAGCTGGCCTAGCTCCCAGAACCACGTCTCTTCACCATCATGCCTAGGCCTCAAGCGCCTCATCGGCACCCCTGGTGCAAACATCATCGGGACATCGATATCTCGATGAATCTCTGTCCCTTTGCATTGCCTGTGCGGGGGAACTTCTTCCGGGGGCCACGGCCGATTTTCATTCAGGATGTGCTCAGCAATTCTGGTGGCCTCGGGCGAGTCGAACAGATTGAGGGCTTCATGGAAAACTCGAATGGCATGGCTGATTTCCCATTGGCGATTGGGAGGTGGAGGAACAATGATTTTGAAGTACATACCATGGGTAATCCTGCGGGGACCCTGCTCATGCAAATGCCACAATTCATGGTTACAAAAAACCAAGCACTCCTGCGGTGACCAGTCGCAATATGCCGCCGTATGCGTCAAGTGCAACAAGTGTCGTCGCACCAACACTGGGACCACTTTGAAAACTTGGCGCGACACTGCAGGTGCTCTCGGCCAGGTAACACTGCTTTGTTGGGCATGCATGTCCACATCTACAAGGATGAGTTTTTCCGTGGAACCAACAGGAATGTCATTAATGTGCTGAACGATGATGGAATCATCATGCTCTGCAGTGTCAGCAGGCGGCACTTGTACATGATGACAGTGCGTGAGATGATGAAAAGGAACCTGGAGAATCATCGCAACATCATGCAAGACATGTTCTGCTGTGTCCCATCTCGGTCTACCAAACGTCTGTGGATGACCTAGCCTATGGATGAACCCCAGCTCGAATGTCTGATGTGCTGGCCAAACTAGGAGATGGCACTTGGGATTGTTCCTCAGGGTCAGGGTCCTGATCATGTTGCTCACCTCCATCTGGCATGGAGTCATTCCTTTCATGAGACACCTCCGCTTGCGGATCGGGGGTTGTCTCAGGATGGCCACCACTTGAATCAGCCCTTGTATGTACAGCCACAGTGAAAGAATCACCATCTTGCATATCATGTACTGGGGCCATGGTGTATGGGAGACGCTCCCTTGCATGTCTGATAATGCATTGGTGAACATTACACTCATGAGTGTATTCGGCTGATTGGACAATTTGATAGCCACTAACAATTTCTGGAAGCGACGCAGCTACAGCATAGTTGGCTCTTTGTGCTCTGTCATCCCTTTGAAGAATCGTGACCAGGCCCGCTCGTCTGGGAGCTTCCAAGCCTTGCGACAAGATGATGTCAAACATAAACCCTTGCGGCGGAGCCCTGCGAGGTGGGTTTGGATGAACAATGTCATAAATGGCTTCTTCTTCTGGTCTGACTCTATCTCTCCAAGCACTGATGATATCATTATGCCAGTGTCGCCAATGGCCGTTGATCTCAATGACACGGTATTGGAAACACTGCGGAGAATGCAAATAGTGAACATACCAGGCTCTTAAGAAAATGCTTTAATGGATCCTTGGACCTTCAACCACACCTTCTGCTAGCAACGCATCAAACAAGTTCTGGACTGATTGTGGCGCCTCATGCAGGAAATGTCGGGCATCTTCTGGATTGTCAAATTCTTCTTCTGGGTGTTCTTGTTGCGTTGTGAACCATCTGGATGGAACGTTGTGCCAAGCATCAGTGGTTCTATATTCAGAAATCCAATATTTATGCTCTTGTGTGTGTCTTCCATGTGACTTGCGGACACGTCTAGTCCAGGGTTTCTCTTTCCAATCCTTCAAGACTTCATGGTCCACAGCCGTGACACCCATGCCTAATTCTTCATCAAGACCTATATGAACCAAAACTTCCGGGCTGAATTGGACATTACGGATCCTTGAATGAGATTTGGCAGGGACCTGGCAATCTGGACGGATGCAACTACGCAGATTATGTGAGAGGCTTTCAGCTCTCTCCTTGCAGGCTATGGCGCTTGTCAGAATATCTGAGTCCTTGGACTGCGCAAACTGAGCAAAGGTGGGAGCCCCACATTCTTCATCTGAAGTCTGCTGAGAAGCATGAAACTCGTCACAAAGGAAACTCCACCGAAATCTCCAGGCTGATAGTACTGCAGTCATATGAGTACGGTCATCATACCAAGAGTCATCATACATTTGCCAAATGGATAGTTGTTGGAAATCAGTTTCTCTGAGGTATCCAGGGCTTGCTGCACATGCTGTTGGCCTCAGCACATAGGCCTCAACCTCGGATCCTCCTGCATGGGCGTCATGCGTACCATTGCTAAGAACTGGCACTACACCGCCGTAGCTCACGGCTTCTTTCCATCCGGTGAGGAGGCAGCAATAGGCACAGAGACTCCTCCAAATGGTTCCAAAGCGCGGGCTCTTTTGGGACGTGTGGCATTCACCTCCGTCTCTCCATCGTCCATTTGATCTCCAGCAGCTGTCTGCTGAGCTTGCGGTACATCGATCCCCAATGATGCTGCGCAGCTCTGCAGGACGGTCTGCAGTTGATATTGAACTGATTCTTCCTCCTGATCCAGATCGATGGCTGCATCTTCTGTTTCTGCCGTAACCGGTGCAATCTGAGTCATAGCTGCCAGTGTCTCCTGAGGAGCTTTTGCTGACAAAGCCTGAATGGCTGCGCGGGCACTTTCTATGTCCGCACGTGCTTTGACCGCAATTTCTTGCAGGGCTGCTTGCTGCTGCCGGTATTGATGCAGTTGATCTTGCCAGGTTTTTGCCGCTTCTGCCACATGCTGAGTCCACCTTGCACGGTGAACCTTCTTTGACTCCATCGTTTCCGCAAGAGTCTTCTGGGCCTTCCCCAGAGCCTTGGTGGCTGAATGCAGATTCTTGGTTGTCGCCTTCGAGTTCTCTTTCTCGAGGCGATCGATATCTTTCTCCAGCTTCTCGATGATTTCTTTTGTTTCCTGTGGCATTTGAGCCGCATCTGGATATGCTGTTTTGAGAGCACTGACCACTTCCTTCTTCTGCGCAATGTTTTCGACTCCTTGTGCAGTGGAGAAAGGAGTCATCGTCGGCATCAAATTGCCCACTGGACTCTCTAGAGACGGCCAGGGCGGTGCATCTGCTGTCAAAGGAGCAAAGGGCGATGGTGTGCTCCCTTTCCCCTTGTCTTTGCCTTGCTTGGCCTTGCCCTTGCCTTTGCCTTTCTGCTTTCGTGGGTGCGTCTCTTGCGACTCCCCATAGTTGCTCTTGTTGCTTTTGGTTGTACTCTGCGATTGCGAGCGGGATTGTTGGCGATGTTTTTGCCAATCCCACCCCCATGCTGCATCGTCTTCGTCCCATTTGTAAGACCATTCTTCCCATGTCGACCATCCAGCCTCTTCGTCCAGATTTGTCGATTTCTTGGGTTCCGTACTGTGCCTGGTGCCTGTAGTCCAGTGCGCATTGCAAATGGCGCACTTGGTGGCACTCTTGCGATTGATTCTTTGGCAACGCTGGCACCGCCAGGGCCATAATTCTTGCTCCATGATGTTGAGTTTGATCTTTGTCAGGAACTTGCTGTCCCTGGAATGATGGCTTGACAGTCGACGCAGAAGGCGGCGAAGTTCCGTGGTATTCAAGGGGACCAAACCAGTCCGATGTAAAAACCACGCCCGACGGGCGTGAATTTCGCTGCCGCCGAGCCCTCCGCTTCTGTGTCCCACTGAGAAATGGAATTTTGTACCAGATCGAAGCCGACAATGACCAACAAAAATAGGAGAAGAAATGAGCACATAAATGGTTGAAATACCACAGTCAAATGTTCAACCCTCAGGGCACTGCCAACTGACGGTTCGCAATAAGTGGTAAATAAATCAAATATTGCTCAATGAAAACACAAATCCAAATATTCCGCTGTCCGGCGTAGGGCCACCGCAGAGCCAGCCAATAGATCCGGTGTGTGGCCACCGCAGAACCAGTGAAATAAGAGAATTGAGATGTATTAGATTGAAATCAAATGTCACCACCAGCGTGTCGCAGTTCAGTGGAGATAAATAAAAATTGTAAAGATTGTACCCAAATGTAGCACCACCAGCGTGTCGCACTTCAGTAGTGCAGAAAAATGAAACCAATTGTCCAGAAAATGTGCCAATGAAAAGTCAGTGCCGGGGAAATTCAACCCGACAAATGAGATGCAAAGGCGCCAAAAACTGTCCAATCCAGTCCTCGAGCTCGAAGTGCCCGTTGAAGACCGCGGGCAAATCACCCGCTCAGGCTATGGCTGAGAGTTCACACGACCCTATTCACTCGGGGGGCGAACTGAGCCACAGCCTTCTGCCGATATATATATATAGAACGCAACCGTCGTGACGCGCCTCCCATTCCCATACCTCCCATGTCGTCATCATCAAAGCCAAAGACACCGAAGGGGTTGTTTCCTCCAAAGAAGGCCTTGGAACCACTGGAACCATGCTGGATATGCTGGATAGGTCGCTTCAGCCCTTCATGGCCTTCATGGGTTTACCGGCAAATTATGAAGGCAGAGATGGGATGCTGCGGGCCTTGAAGATCTCATCGGCTTCTGCAAAGGAGACACCTGCCAAACTTGAGGCAATTGCCAACTGATCGTCCGAACCCTGTGTATATATTGTGTATATATTGTGCATATATTATGTATATATATTGTGTATATATTGTGTATATATTGTGTATATATTGTGTATATATATATATATTGTGTATATATATTGTGTATATATATATTGTGTACGTATATATATATATATTGTGTATATATTGTGCATATATATATATATTGTGTATATATATTGTATATATATATATATATATTGTGTATATATTGTGTATACATTGTGTATATATTGTGTATATATTGCGTATATATTGTGTTTATATTTGGTGTTTTTCCGTCGCTTTGAACAACTGGTTTGATCCTTGTTGCACAAGAGCAGTTTGCATCAATTTGCCTCACAAACCAATGCAAGAGCAAGTCTAGCGATCTAAAATTGCAACTTGGCATTGGAAAACCAAGGTTCCAAAATTTGACAAAAACATGTAAATACTGCCTTCGCAAAAGCAGGCACAAATTACAGTACAATGTGGCAGGGGAAAAAAGGTTGCAGCAAGAAAAACAACTTTAGGGATGGGTAAAAACGCTGGCTCAAAAGGAAACCATCACTATCTGATCTTAATCTTGCTCAGATATGTATCTATCTCACAAACGCTTCACAGTATTCAAGTGCGTGTAAACCGGTCAGCTGTTTCATATCCCACATGTGCTATCGACAACCCTTCGTGCTGTGTCCCCTACCAAGTTGCGAAATATGCTTATTTGCAGTTTCTTCAGCCTTGAAATTCAATCCCTTGTAGTTCTCCATCTTCAATATTTTAACAAAACTGGCAAAGTTGGCATCAACTTGTCTCATACTATTTCATTGACCAGGATGAAGAACGTCAAGAACGTCTGTACAAAATTACCATATCCGCAGGGGCACAAAGGGCCCCAAAAATGGGAATCGCAGCAAACTGCAGCTTCAGATTGTAAACAGTCGTATCATGTAATATGCATCTACCAAATACACGGCAAGACCCCACTGCCCCTGACAGCACGTTGCCACGTTGCCACCTCCTGCTCCACCTCCGGGACCTCCCTGGATGCCCGCTTTGCCGAACCTCGTGCTGAATTCGTTGACTCCAAAGTTACTCAAAAAATGGCATCGTCATCGTCATCATCATCATCATCATCATCGTCATCATCATCATCATCATCATCATCCATCATCCATCATCCATCATCCATCATCCATCATCCATCATCCATCATCCATCATCCATCATCCACCATCCACCATCCATCATCCATCATCCATCATCCATCATCATCATCATCCATCATCATCATCATCATCATCATCCATCATCATCATCATCATCAAAACAAATCATCATTCCAGCTCCCCACTTTCTGAGTCAAGCTGCTGGTCGTAGTTTTTCCTCTTGTCCGAGTCGTGAAGCACTTCGTAAGCTTCAGTGATTTTCTGTCAGCACATCAAGCCACAGCAGGGTCTTTAGGGTTCAAACATCGGCAGCGTGTACTGATTGGACATGATTGGACGGGACTCTACAAATAACACAGCAACCCTACAGAAATCATATGAAATTGCTGGGCCTTGAAATCTTCCTCGGCTTTTTCCTTGTTATCAGGGTTTTTGTCTGGATGGTACCTGTTGTACTCGGAAGCGGGCATGAACAAACGCACTTATATCATCTTATATCTAATGCCACCTTGGGACCTTGATATAGAAGAATGAAAAAGAATCTACAAGATTATGCAAGCAAATTATTGTGGAGAAATCTGCCATTAAGCCGATTCCAACCGAATAGATCGACTGGCCCTTAGTCTATCAAAAGGGCTACAGTGTGCGCAAGACATAATACATCATTAATATTCATTAATCATTAACCTATCTAAAACTGCTGGAAGATTCATCAATTGGGACATATTGTCTACCTGCAAATGCCATTGCAATGTCTGGCATAGATATGCATAGAGGTTTTCTATGGTTTTCTAAGCCAACGTGTTTTCGCATGTGAGCACTTCAGCGCCAGCTTCTTGTAGGCTTTGGCAATTTCACTGTCTGAAGCACCCCGATCTACTCCGAGGACCTGCCAAATCTGCCAAGGAAAAGATGGGAAAAGAAACACAGCTGGACCATCGTGTATTTTATGTGTATTGGGATGATACACATATATGTCATATAGATACACATATATGATCAAAATTGACTTTACAATATACAAATATATACAAGCAAATAGATATGATGTACCAGTAATATGTACTTCAATGACTTCCGCCGATATGTCGAGTACATCTTCACATGCCGCCCATTTTTTGCAGCTTCAGCCAGCACTGTACACGACGTGACTGGTGTGACTGGCCTTGTAGTAATCCTCAGATTTGATATCTGGAGATCCCGGCATCCTCAAATGAGATGCCTCCAGAATTCCTGGTGCCAAACTCCGCTTTCAAACATTTTCGGGGGACCCAACACAGGGGATGAAAACACCACAGAGAAAGAGAGAGAGAGAGAGAGAATGTTTTAATGGCAAATGATGATACTTATATATGGGGGGTTCCATAAATGGAGGTACCCCAAAATGGATGGTTTATACTGGAAAATCCTATTTAAATGGATGATTTGGCGGTCCCCCCATGGATTGGAAACCTCCATCATATGTTGCTTCAGTCCTGGGGCTCATCACCCGCACCTGAGATTGAGCACATGGAGGTCAGCACAACTGGGGGCATTTGCAGTACTGCTATTTTCCACCCTTGGGTCAAATGATTGTGGCAATGAGGAAATTATGCACAGGTTTGTCATGTTCTATCTGTTCTTCTGTTGACACATTGCTCACACCTTCTGATTCTGTCTGGCCAATGCAACTGACTCTACGAATTTGGCTTTGAAACCACTGCAATTTGGCACTTTCGCTGTCAGATCTGTCAGCCACAAATTCGTGAATTGATTTTCTTGTGCATTCGTTTGCCAAACTGAAATGTCTGGATTTGCATTTTTTTTTGCCTAGTTTCTTGTACATTTGCTGTGAAATGCTTTGCTTAGCACTTAGCTCTGTGCGTGCGTACAAACATTGGATGGATATATTGGATGGATATACTGGATGGATATGCATGGATATACCTCCATGGATATACCTCCATGAAAAAGCATAATCTTAAACTATCGTAAACTTAAAAAATCTTAAAAATATGTTAAAGAATCCAGACGATGCATGTTCTACGCTCAGCCAAGTCACCCTCACCTCCAAGGATGGGACGCAACGCTTGAGCCGGGCACCGTGGGTCATGGGTCAGGCAGGCAGGTCATACCGAAATCTTCAGGCCGAAGTTTGGGTCACACACTGCTGTTGCTCAAGAGTTGCTCAAGAGTTCTGGAGAGTTCTGGAAACACCGGCGAATCTGCATTTCTTACAGGTGCACGCTTCCCTGCTCCTGTGCGGGCGGAAACCCAGTGAGACAGTGCACACTGTCTTTGGTGAAATCGGCGCATTGCCACATAATCTCTGTGCTCTCGCAAATTCTTGGCTTCTGAATAATCTATCACCTTTCTGAAAAGAACACAAGATGCACAACAAACCATGTCATCAAACAGCCACCCGAGCATTATGCTTTGGTCCCATGGAGGATTTCCCCCGAAGCAAAGGGACAACTGACAGGTGTTTCGCTCTTGGCTCTTGAGCAGGCATCCGTCGGAGTGATCGCCGTAGCGACATGCCTCCAACATTGCATTTCAGATTTCGGTGCTCAAGAGTGCTCAAGACTGCTCAAGCACAAAAAGGGGTTGTGCAACAGAACTGATCCTTTCCATTGGTCCATTCGCCCAGGTATCTACGTGCGGTTGCCGATGTGTCGGCCCAAACCTCCCTAGGCCTTGAGCCTTCGGCGATCCTGTGAAAACAGCAGCGTTTGAGCTGCCGAGTGCCATGGGTGCTTTTCGTTGTTAGGTCTTGTGTGACCTTGTGATTTCCAGTTGATCCATTCCATCCCTTTTGACAGCTGTTGGCCATTGATCTCTGTTGAATCGCTCCAGTGTCAGCTACGCTGCACTGGTAGCGGAGCTACTGGTTTTCTCTGCGCAACTCCTTGGTGTAGCTGGCCGGATGTCATCAGAGAGCTCAGCAGTCCCTACGTGGGATGGTCATCCGAAAGGTTGGCGGCGTTACTGTCGTGAGGTGGTGTGGTATGTGCAAGCTACAAAGGTGGGACAGCGTCGTCATTTGGCCACCAGGCTAATTGCACGGCTCTCCGGAAGTGCCCGCCTTTTAGCAATGTCATGGCCCCAATCAGAACTGGATAATGATCGTGGTGTACTCATTTTCCTGCGTAAGTTAGCAGCAAGTCCTTTGGTCAGACGAAGTCTTCCGAATGCCGCAGCAACTATGTCGCAGTATTTTGGGTTTCGCAAACGACAGAATGAGACAATTTCCGAATTCCTTGTTCGAGAGACCTTGTCTTACGAAGAGTTCCAAGAAGCTTTGATCCGGCTTCGTGAGGAACGCAGTGGTACTGATCAAAGCTTGCAAGACTTTGGCTTGGAAGCAATCTTCAGGAGACAGGAGGAAGAAGATGCCCAGTGGAATCGCTGGCGAAACTGGCGTGATTCTCATGATGCGGGTGCTGAACCCGCAGCTGAAGCCTCAGCTGATGCTGATGCTACTGAGACTGGTGAGCGACCTGATGCAGCGACAGATGGCTATCAGCGCGTGCCTCTAGTTTCTGAACCGGATCTCAGTCCTCAGTCGAATGTGGCTCCAGAGCATGGGATGAACTCTGCTGACTCATTTGTGCTTGATGTTCTGCGAGGATGGCGCTTGTTACAGGCAGCCACTTTGTCCCGTGATGAGTTTCGTGATGTTCTTTCTGCAACCAACAACAAGTTGGATTTTGATTCAATTTCAGGTGCATTGCAAGTGCTTTGGGATGATCAGTTGATTCAACATCCTCGACATGCCCCTTCACAGTTTAATGCACATTGGTTGGAAGGTGATCACGATTCCTCTTTTTGGTCATGGGATGATTATAATGATGATGGTTGGTATGAAGCTAACTGGATGTGGGATGATGATTGGTCGTCATGGAATGGTCCTTCTGATTCTCCCCCTTCTGGTAACTATGATGATGCTCATGAAACACCTGACTTGAATGCCTCAGAACTGGAAGATCCGCAGATCAAAGAGGCGTATCAGTCAGAACGCGTGGCAGAAGCTCTAGCCTCTGAAGCGAGTCTCACATGGAAAAAAGCCCAGGAGGCTACGGCGGCCTTGCGCCGTGATAGAGGTTTTGGAGCTGTTAAGGGAAAATCATCAACATCATCTACGGGTTGTTTTAACTGCGGTAGTCCCCTTCATCTTGCACGTGATTGTCCAGATCGTGGTGCTCCCAAGGGTAAGTCCAAAGGTTTCAATGAGGGCAAGATGGGTATTGCTGTTTATGGTGATCCCTACATGGAACAGTTTCCCATGGTGAAGGGCAAAGGCAAAGGCAAGGCAAAGTATTCCAACTACATGGCTCACGAGATGTTTTGGGCTGGCAAATCTAAGGGCAAATCCTCAAAAGGGTCATCAAGTTTTTCGTTTCGTCCTCCTGGTCCGAGCGGTGTCAATGCTTATGGCATGGAGCTCTATCCCATTGAGTTCATGGAAACCCCTGAGTACCATGAGCCCCTGGATGTGACCCTGACAGCCACTTGGTCTCCACCGCCTTCGGCATCCCAGGCCATCAAGTCCTTCGAGGGCATGGTCGACAGCGGTGCCACAGCCTCTGCTGGTCCCGTGGCCAGCATTCACAGGGTTTTTGAGTGTTTGCGCCAAGTTGATCCAGAAGCAACATTGACTGTTGACCCAACTTTGAAAGCCCGTTTTCGGTATGGTTCAGGGAAGTGGGGACAAGCCTTGTGTCAAGGCACAATTTCCTCATGGGCATCTGGACATCAGCGAAAATTTTCAGTTTTTGCTCTCCCGAATCCTCCAGAATATCATGAACCTTGGTACGATGATTCACTGTTGGTTCCTATTTTGATCGGCATGGACTTTTTAGGCGTCAATGGTGTGGGCTTGGTTCTTGATTTCGTGGATGGATACTCTTGGATGTCCAACGTGCCTGATGCAAATCCCAACTGTTTGCGAATTAGTTCAAAGGGTCACTTTGTTTTGGATTTGGTTTCCTTTCTCACCAACAAGCCACATGGTTTCACGTCTGATTCAACATGGACTCCTTCACGAGCTATCTCGGATGCAAATGTTCTGGAACTTTACATGACACAAGGAGAAGAGTTGTTTTCAACTCAACATGGTTTGCTTGACAACACAGATGCCCGGCGTTGCTTCTTTCAACAGTGTGTTCATCGACGTTCTGCCGGCTCAAAACAGAAGGAATCCACGGCTGGTGATCGAAATCTTTGGAGTGATGCCTCCGAAGACCAACCTTGCCGACAAGGCTCCCGAGTTGGATCACAGCCGAGCTCTTCCAGCAGATCCGAGAGACCCCAGATGTGGCGAATGCTGGCCATGTTTCGGGAGTCACAACGCCTCCGTGAGAGGATCAAACAGGTATGGTCAATGGACCCACTGCGCCGTGTGCAACCTACGGACGCAGTATGTTCCAAGGATGGGCTCGCTGACTCACAATGTCGAACACATCGATCCTCACTATGTGGCGAAGGCTCTCAGCATAGTTCAGAAAGATCTCAAGGGTGTGAAGCCCCACTACTAACTCATGAAGGTGGCTGTGGAGAAGATCGAGAGCGACGAGCGCTACTACCAGATGGTGCTGGGTGCTCCAGAGATGACCACAGTTCCGAAATCTCCCACACGCCACCAGTTGTTCACACCTCCGAGGAGATCAATGCACAATTCCGAGGAGGAGCAGATCCCAGGTCCCCAGCAGCTCATGTCGAGCCCAAGCTGGCAACATGTGACTCCACCAAAGGCCCGAGCCAAGTCACCCACGGTGTCTCAGATGAGTGTGGCATCAGTTCCAGTGGTGACACCTCAGGATCTCCTGAGCCAGCTCTCAGCCGAGGAGCGGATTGCCTTGGAGCAGCGTGCTGCCGAAGCGATGCAGAGCCAATCCGAGGTTCAACCGTGATCGAGAATGTCCCGATCAAGGTGGGCAAGGCGGCGGTGAAGGTGCTCCAATTGATGATGCTTGGCCTCTTCACCAACTTCCACGACCTTGTGGTGGAGCCTCATCAGGTTGATGTTTGGGAGATTTGCTGCTCACCTCAGTCTTGGATTTCTGAGGCATGTACCCAAGAAGGTTTGAAATGTCAGCGGATCAATCTGGCCAATGGGTTCGATTTGAACCGTCCTCACACTTTTGAATCCATGACCGAGCTCTACAAGATTCAGCGTCCGAAGAGGCTCTGGATTTCTATGCGGTGCACGTTGTGGTGTGCTTGGACCTCCCTCAACTATAACACTCCGGAGCGGGTGGAACTTTTGGAATCCAAGCGGCGCAAAGAGCGTAAAGTGTTGAGGAACCTCAAGAGATGGCTGGAGCGCAATGTCATTGATGATCATACTGTACATGTTTTTTGGGAATGGCCTGCCAATTGCCAAGGATGGTATGAACAGGTTCTCCTTGATCTACAAGACGCACTGTGGCGACTTGATCGCGACTGGCTTCCCTGCCGAATTGATGGTTGTCGGTATGGGTTGACTAGTGGCCGTCCAGGTCATGAACACGAACCTCTACTCAAGCGTTGGTTGGTCAAAACTACATGTGCTCGTTTTCATGCTCTTTACAAGGCCAAGACGTGTGTTGGTAATCATCAACATCTCCAGATCGAGAGCTCTGATACAGCTCGTTCCAGCTACTATCCCTGGAAGATGGTTGTTGCGATTGCCAAGACTTGGAAATCTCAACTTGTACCAGAACGTTGGCAATCCATCCTGTTCCTGACCGTGGGCTCCAACGTCCCCAATTCGACTTTTGAACAGCAACTGTGGGAGATGAATCCAGCCGAGATGGCTGATGACATCGCTGAAGTTCCCCCTGATGAGGGGTACTCACCCACATCGCTTGCTCCTGAAGATGCACCAGCGATTCCGGCCGATTTGGCTGATGATGATGGACAAATGGTCCTACCTCCTGCTCAAGATGAACGCTCTGGTGGAGATCTTCGGCCTCAATCCATGCAGAGCTCTAAGGCAAGTAATCCCTCTCAAATGGCTTCGTCACGCTGGCAACAAGATGGCCATGGTCGGTGGTCGAAGCATGAAGCTGATGGCAAAATCATCCCATCCACGAAGCAGCTTGCCGAGTGGAATGTCAAGCTTCAAAAGTTTCACAAGGCCTCACAAAGAAAAGTGGCAGATTGAAGCAGCACTTCGTCTCCGATGCCCAGCATGCGCGGCGACCAGACCTGGGGGTTCGTCTTCCGGAAAGATTCCGCCAGTATCAACCAATCGACTTCCTCAAGCCTGGCATATGGTGATGATGGATGTTGGTGAGTGGAATGTCGTGTCCGTGCGCAAGAAGCTGAAGTTTCTATTGATGATTGATGCTGCAACGAAGTTTCGCAGCACAGTTCCTCTTATGGTCTATGATATCAATCAGCAAGGGAACGAGAATGCCAAGATGGTCATCGAAGCTTTTGGTCGCGGCTGGTTGGCGGAAAAACCGAAACCGCTGGTGGTGGTTCCTGACAACGCCAATACGCTGTGCTCAGCGGCCTTCAGGGAGTTTTGCCACACCAACAATTTGTGGCTGAGCCCGCCTGTGGAGAAGGAGGCATGGGCTCACGGAATTGCTGAACGAGCAGTCCAAGAAACCAAGCTTTTGGCCGACAAGATCTTCATCTCTGACGGCACTTTGAGCTTGGAACTATGCCTGGCCCTTAGCACAGCGGCGTTGAATAGTACGGAGAACGCACATGGTTTTTCTCCCTTTCAGTGGGCATACGGTCACTCTTTTCAGTGGACTGATGAAGACATTACTACTCATCTCCAACTTCAACAAGCTCACCCACTGAGTGAATTTGAGAAGTTGCTGTCTTGCAGACGCGAAGCTGAGAATTTGGCACGGCAAGTCCGCGCCAACAACATACTTGTGCGGCTGAAGAACTCATGTCCCCGACAGCCTCTCCAGAACTTTGAACCTGCAACACTGGTGAAAGTCTGGCGAAAGTCCCTTCCACATGAAGCAGCCAAAGGAAAGCGCAGCGGCTTCACCAAGACCATCAAACCTCACTGGGTGGGACCTGGAAGGGTTCTGTTTCAAGAGCTATTGCCTTCCCAGAGTGGTGGTGACCGCCGCCATGTGGTATGGGTTGTTCTTGGCGGCCGAGCTCACCGTTGCAGTGTTCACTCTGTGAGACCACTAACCTCACAGGAAGAAGCTCTTCATGAAATTCAACATGGTGGCGAAGAGATGTCGTGGAAATCAATCACTGATTTTCTCCCACGAAGAGATTATGTGGACATGCTGGACGATGAGCCAGGTGCTGATGATGTAGAAGCTCCTGATCTACCAGCTCAACCAGATAAATCCACATGGTTGCCTTCATGCCGACTGTACGGCAAAACGGATAAGCAGGGCAATGACAAAGCTGCTCAGGCGCTGAAGGGTGCTGCAATGCGCCTTCCCGCTTTGCCACCAGTCAATGAGTATGAAGAGACTGACTTCTTACCAGAAGTGCCTGATGACACTTTTGAAGACGACTTGGGCAACTCTCTCAATGACCCAGGTGTGAAGCGAAAAACTGATCTCCTTGAGTCAGAAGTTTCCTCACGCGAAGCCTCCTCCAAAAGATCCTCCTTGGCGTCCTCATCCATGAGACCTATGCGTCCTCACTCAGCTGTTGATAGCGATGATATTGTCACTGGTGATACTGTCAAGAAACCCCGGACTGATGATGATAACGCTCTCACCCTTGATCTTCATGCTGCTCTCCAAGAAGCTGAGTTTGGGTATATCATGGAAATGGAGTTGGATTTCTCAAGCCACAGAAAACTCAAGAAGTTTCTCCAGGCGCCAAACTTTTACTTGGTGCAACAAATGCGTGATTGTGAAGTTCGCTATGAGCGACTCACTGATGACTTCAAGAAGTTGTTTGACCGCGCAAAGGACAAAGAGGTGGCATCTTTTCTCAAGTCCGAGGCCGTGAGAAAGTGCATCTCCAAGGAAGAAGAGGAGGAGGGCAAGAACTCTGGCCGTGTAATGAAGTGCCGGTGGGTGTTGACATGGAAAGACACTCCACCAGATGAACGGCAAGCTTCTCAGCAAGATGCTCACGAGAATGCTGGCACTTTGTTCACCCCTTCGGGCGATCGCAAGGCGAAAGCCCGCATCGTCTTGTTAGGGTATCAGCACCCAGATCTCCTCAATCCTGAGTTCCGAAGTTCTGCACCTGTTCAATCAACTTTGACCAGACACCTGACCTTCCAGCTCTCCGTGCAGAACCAGTCGCCAATCGAAGGCATGGATCTTTCAACGGCTTTTCTCCAGACCGAGAAGAACCAGGAGCAGAACCGCATATGGACATCAGGAGTGCGTGAACTTCGTGCTGCACTTGGCGTCTCTGAGGGCGGCATCATGCGAATCCTCAAAGATTTTTATGGTTCAACTACAGCTCCTCGTGGACTATGGCTTGACATAGACCGTAGACTGCGAAGACTTGGAGCTCACAAAGTCCTTGGCGATCCATGTGCCTGGATATGGGTAGAGGAAAACCCGAATGCGGTGAACCAATTGGATCGCTTCCGCACTATTGGGTACATGGCTGGTCATGTTGACGATTTCAACAGATCCGGTGATGAGACCAATCCCAAGTGGCAGAAAATCAAGGCAGCCATTGACCGTGAGTATCAGTGGGGTAGTTCCAAAGTTGGCGCTTACCGCTATGTGGGCTCCAACATCCATCACATGCAGGACTGGTAGCCAAGGTAACTACAGCATGGTTGACCAGGACTCTTATGTGGAGAACCTCGCTGATGTGGAGATTGATCCAGTCCGTTTCAAGAATGCGGCGACAGTCCTCACTAAGTCAGAGATTGGCAAGTGTCGCTCAGCTTTAGGTGCTTTGCAGTGGTTGGCCGTGCAGACTCAACCTCAAATCTGCGCAAGATGCAATCTCTTGTTGTCTGAATTGGCACGTGAGCCAAAGATGACAGTGGCTCAAGAGATTCAGCAGGTCATCCGCGAGACTCGCAAGCATCCTCACCGTCTCCGTTTTGATCGAATCCCCTCTGTGAACCATTGGCAACAAATGGTGGTGGTGACAATGGGTGATCAGGCACACAACAACAGACCTGATGGCTCTTCCACAGGTGGTTTGATTAATTTTCTAGGCGGACCGGAACTCCTTGATGGTTCTCCCGGCCGTCTGGTGATGGTTTCATGGCGTACTTGGAAATTGCGCCGAGTAGCAATTTCGTCCAATGATGCTGAGATTCAAGCAATGGTGGAAGCTGAGGATGTCAATTTTCGAACTCGTTTGCTTTGGGCTGAACTGAATGGTGCTGGCGCTGAAAAGGGTCTTGATCTTTTAGCTTTTGCTGAGCAAGAAGTTTCTGCAGTCCCTGGTGTTGTGGCCACAGACTCAAAAGGTGGTTTTGATGCAGTGACTCTGCAAGAAGGTCCATATTTGGGTTTGTCAAACGTGAGATCAGCCATACAAGCTTTTCAACTGAAACAATCGTTTGCAGACACAAAAGCATGGTTGATTTGGCTTGCTAGTGATTGGCTCCTTGCAGATGCTCTGACGAAGAAAATCCAAGAGTGTCGCAAAAGTTTACTTCAGTTCATGCGCACAGGTGTTTGGATGCTTCAATATAACCCAGGCTTTGAGACAAGTGCACGAAAGAACAAGAGAGCAGGCAAGGATGCTCTCACACAGATGAAGAAAGCCACAGAGAAGTTTGCCAGCTGATTTGCATGTTTTTTTTTGAGCTCAGTCCAGCTTTAAACTGTTGACTTGAGAGCTCATGGACCAAGAAGAATTTTGGATCGGTGCAACAGAACTGATCCTTTCCATTGGTCCATTCGCCCAGGTATCTACGTGCGGTTGCCGATGTGTCGGCCCAAACCTCCCTAGGCCTTGAGCCTTCGGCGATCCTGTGAAAACAGCAGCGTTTGAGCTGCCGAGTGCCATGGGTGCTTTTCGTTGTTAGGTCTTGTGTGACCTTGTGATTTCCAGTTGATCCATTCCATCCCTTTTGACAGCTGTTGGCCATTGATCTCTGTTGAATCGCTCCAGTGTCAGCTACGCTGCAGGTTGCCCATGATGAAGTCTTTGATAAACCATGTCTCCGAGTTAAAAACCCCTGTCTGTAGATTCTAGGATGAGCAACTGCAACGCTGCCTTTTTGCCGCCACCTCTGATCGTCAAAGTCAACCCATCTGCACGAGGTTATTCTCTTCCAATGATCACCTTGGATTGCGAATCAAGCACGTTTTGTACAGGCCATCACAGGACCTCCTTCACCCAAAATCTGTCTTTTCAACCTAGATTTCCATAGATTTCCCACTTCCCTTGAATACTTCAAGCTGAACAGCTCTGAATGACCCGCCCACGTCATGCGGCCCAGAAACGAAAAAGCCCATAGAACCAATGAGCACATACTTCAGCCACGGATAGTCATTCAACCTGGCGATTCAAACGACACGCCTAGAGTGCTGCAGAAGTGCTCAGTACTCTTGTAGACATATTCGCAAACAGTGCAAAACGAGTGTGATGCACCTTTTCAAAGGTATATTAATTAGACGTATAAAATATTATATAATATAGTTCCATTGGAGTTTCTGAGCATCCCACCAGATGGTGACCATCCCGACATAAGGCAAATAGGCCTGTGCCTTGGTTTTGCAAATCCATAGGCTTCAAGGCCGGCCCTCTTTTCCTCACAGCTGGGGTAGATGAGGTTGCGACCCGACCCATTATCTCTTTCTTGCTGAGGAATAGCTGCCTTGCAGCGTATAGACCTCTGTCATCTACCTGCAAGGCACAAGGGCTGGGCTGGTTGAAAAATTGAGAAGCGTGGAAGTCCTCTCGTTCAAAGACAGCAAGGCATTCGGAACAATCTGTCTAGTTTCATCCGATGTGCAGAGCTGTCCCAGCTCCAGCCTGATTGTTGTCACCTTTTGTGAGCATAGCAAGCTTTCCATCCTGACTGTTGAACTTCTCCAGATTCATGGGGAAACAATCAGAACAAAAATCTGTGTTTAAAAAAGTACAGCAAGCACCTGGCACCCAACAATCTGAGCTGTGGACTGCCTTTTCATGTACGTTCATCATTCTATGAACGATCGGGATGTCCTGGCAGTGCTGCAAACGAACAAAGAAACAGTGTCAATGATTCCCGTCGGCCCATGGCAAACAATACCAGGATTTAAAAGGGAGTTTGAGACAGTTCCAGAATGTTCCAGAATATAACGGCCATGCTGAAGAAGAAGCGATCAGCTTGCGGTACTCTGCAACTCGCCAGCTGCGCTCTGCCCTCGATCTGGAAAACAACGATATCACCCGGTTTGAACCTGAATCTACGTGTATCAGAATGATATCCAGTGTTTCCCACAAGCCAAAAAGGCAAACAGGTCCGTCTCGTGAAAGTGCAGAAGGACACTTTGCAAAAGTTTGCTGGAGAAAACCAGTTGCGACTGAGATGATTGCGGCTCTGAAAAGAGAGTAAGAAACCTGGCGTGCAAACGCATTCGACTCTGGTGGTGGACAAAACCAGGAACTTGCAGACTCCAAATCCTTCCAAGTTACAGTTTGACGCAAATTGATTCAAATCGAAAATCGTGAGGCTGTGTCTCTGTCAAAATGAATTCCCTTGACCATCCTTGACCCAAGCAGTGGAGGTACCATGGCAACATATGGCAACGTAGCAAGCACAAGCAGTGCAACCGAGAAGCAAAATATCTCCTCTCTGTAGCCCTGGTTCCATGCTACCACTGAGCACAACAACCTGGTCCACTGATTTCATGAGTTACAAAAAAGCAGCCATGAAAATTCAACTGCCTCATGGATCCTCACGGTACACCATGGTTTCTTGCGCAAAAAAAACAAGGTGCATAGATATATAGGTTTTGAATGGTTTTGACTACTGCACATGTACACTTCTTCATTCAGCCATATCATACGTCTGCCATGTATGAAGGCCTACAGTTTTTGACTCATCTGGCTGACTAAGAGCCTATCGATCCCTTATTGCAAACACTGCACAAGCATTGCAAAATCACCCAATGTCTAGGAGTCTAGGCTTCGCAAACCAACTTGATATCTTGATTCATATTCTCTAAGACATTCTAAGACTATCTAACAATGTTAAAGACTCTAGAACTTGTATATAATACTAGAACTGCACTGCCAGTTCTCAGTAACAGCCCGGGCTCCCAGCCACTGGGCTTTCACTCTTGGTGACCACCATCAGTCCCTTCCAAAGCATCAGCGCAGAGAAGACGATGCAGCCCAAACTCAGCACCTTCAGAAAGCTGACAGTTACTGACAGTATACTGACAGTTACTGGGTTCCATCTGGGTTCCAAAGTTCTGTGATTTCCAGGGAAACAGACAGTAACAGACACAGAAGTTCTTTCGATCTGCACCGAAGAAACAAAAGAGTAGAGTAAATAGTTCTAGCATGTCCTAGCGATCTAGAAACTGTGAGTTGCCTGGCATTTTGAGCTTTGCGATATTGATGAAATAAGGTCCTGCCACCCACCAGCTCTGGAACCTGTGTCAGGAAGGACCTTGGCCTCTTGGCCAAATCTCGGAACTCACCCACATACTGCTGAAAAGAGTCCTTTGTGAAGGCATGGATTGACCAAAAATATCACGAAACATCGTCCAAAAGGCATCATCTTCGGGCAACCTGAGGCGCCAGCCATGCTGCTCTGCTGCTCGGATGTCCCGTCAGCGGCAAAACCCAGCCAGCAGCACCTGCAAATTCCGTTGGCAAAGAAAGACCGTGGGAAAAGCACGGAAAGACAAAGAAAGAGATGCCAGACGCCAGCTTGAGTTATTTTGTATTACCAGCAGGCACGCAAAAATTTTAAATGACGACCATGAAATAGTTGCATAGAGCCCTACAAAGTCGGATACTGTACTATGCAGTCCCTCAACACGGAGGAAGGCACTGTGGACGTCTTAGCCCAGCACACTGTGGTGCACCAGCCGCGAAGCCGACAGGAAAAGGCCTGAATTTCCTGACACCTTGAACCAGTTGATGAAAAAATCCAACGCAGCTTCTGTTAATCCAACTCAGCAGTCAACGATATGTCCTGACTGTCCCTCGTGTTGGAAAGGATATGTTGCTCACTCGGAAGGACTTCTCAGGGTCACAACTTTGATCAATTTTGTCTGCATCCTTCTTCATTTTTGTGCTGCCGCGTCGGATATTGGCTTTCTTTTTCGTGTCGCAACGTTTCATGTTTGGACCACGCTGTGGCAATGAGCTGGCCTTCCACTGGTGCGTTTAGACAGATGTCAACTGAAAGGCACCATTGCTCTGGGCTGCTCTGTGAAACATGTTAAAGTGCCAAATCAGAAAATATGGTCTGTTGGCAATCCGGGTGCATTTTGGAGTTCCCATTTTTTCACCCGTACTAATCTGCTGCATACCGGCCGCTCAACTTTTGCCTCAGCAACCGGAGCAGCACCGAAGATGGATTGGGGCAGTGCAAACCCCAAAGTGTGCAAAGAATCCGCCGAACCCGGCCAAAGAAGGGTGAGCCCGTCTCAGAATTAAGCGCTATATGCTGTAAACAACAACACACCAACTGCAATGGAAGTCCATCAAGATTGCAGACAAAACTTTGCCCCTCTTTTTGTCCGTAAGTTTTCGTTGCGTGTATCGGTTGTTTTATTTTCTTAACACAATTGAGAACTCCTGTTGTCCAGAGTCCAAATATGTCCCAACAATCCAAACAGGCAAATTCAATTTTGGTATGGGTTTGGAAGGGGCATCGCCGTTTGCGAAGCCCTTCGCGAAGTACATCAATATACTGATTGTTCCAGTTGGAAATGACAGGAGAAGGCTGATGCTGCAGATGCCTGATGCTACGAAACAGGATGATTCTCATGAACAGAACACATTTCTACACATTTCGTCCATTGAAATTGTCCCTGGGTCCCTGGGTCAACTGTTTCTTTCTGTCCAGCCACAATCTAACCTTGCCCCTCGGCACTCCCGGTGACATCCCAAGGTGCAGCATCAACTCCTGCTGGACGGCTGCTGATTCCCTGCGATAGTGTGTTGCTGTTGGACACACCAACTACATCCAACTACCAGAGATCACGATTGCATACGATCGCAACCTATCCAGGGATATCCAGGGAACAATGAGTTGATTTCAACGGCAGGGAACACGTCGCCCCAGGTCTCAATGTGATCCAGGCGAATCCAGGCCTTGACTTCTGTCATGTCTTTGCCACTGTGCGACAACTTCTGTCCTCGGTCTATTCGATCCGGCAAGCATGTCAAAATATGTCAACGAAAAAGAAACAGAAGTAAAGATGGATGAAGACGGCATTGTGATCCATTGTGAAATGTGGACGCAACCTCTCTTGGAAGCTGTCATTGATCTCGGGTCTAGCACCTGGCAAAGCCACATCCGCAAGGTCTCCCTCCTGCATCCGGGGGGATTCAAAGGCAGCAAAAAAACTCATACAAAAATGTACAACTAGGACGGTGTAGGCACAATTGCAATGATTTCGGATCCGTTTACTTGGAGATTCCTTTGACAATTTTTGACAAATTGACACATTCTGTAAGAACACTTTGACAGCATGAAAGCCATTGGACATGTTAAATCTTGGGTTATACTTCGTGGACAGCTGCAGTGAAAGCATACGAAAGCTACAGTTTCTTCTGCAACTGCCCCAATTCTAAGCCACACGTTCAGATCTTAGTTTCCAGAGGATTTTCCTGCAGCACATGCAGTGATCTTCATCCAACGCAAGTCATCTTCGCCATCGGCTGATCTGCCAGGACTGCACCACGCCTGGCAGAACCAGCTCTTTACTAAAGAAAAGTTATCTTCCCTCAAGAAACAAAGATAAACTACGTAAGTAGAATTAAGACACTAGATATGCTATTTATATCTATTTATATGAGTATGCATTGAGGTTGATTTTCGAAGTTGAAGGCATCACTTTGGGTCGCATGACTTCTGCATGTAACCTTGCTAGGAATGAGAGCCGATGACTGGGAAATAGCCGCTTTCTGAAAATTAAGCAAAGCATATTTCCAGCATATTGTCCGCACAATCGATGCAGAAACAACCACCAAACAAAATGCAATGCTTTTGAGCGCCCAAACTCTTCTCAAAAGTTTTGACCCGTTGGTGGTTCAATTTGTGCCTCAGTTTGATGATGTTTGATGGTACCAAACTTTGGGACATCCAGGCTCCGTTTTAGATGCATGCATAGGATGATCCAATAGGGCATTCATGTGTGTGTGTGTGTTTGTTTCAAATCACATTTTATCCGTGACATTCAGATTGCCGCTCAACAATATGGCTTCAGAAATTTAAAAAACAAGGGTTGCAGGGATTGCAAATTCAATCGTGGAACAGCATTGGGGGCAATCAAGCCCAGTACCAAATATGCATTATGCGAAAACCTTACACGATTTCATTAATATTTCATTCATCCAGTTTACAACCAAATTGGAGCCGAGATATGCTGAGATAGCCTGTTTGAATCTATTTGAATGAATTTACGGATCAGGATACATCAGGTGAGACTGGATTATCTTTAACTTCACCCGCTCGCATCCCTTCCATGCTTCCCATGCCATGCCATGCCCATTATTTCGGACATTCTGCAGGACTCGCCGCACGGCCCGATGGCCACCAGCTGCCAGTCCTGATGTAGTCCTGCTTTCAGTTGGGATCCTTGTAAGACACCGTCAGAAACTGGCCGCTCACGAGAGAAGCAAAGTAGCGATGGCAACCATCCCGCCAGGTCCATTCCTGCAGCTCCTTCCTCCATGCAATTGACACTGGCGGAAATTGCTCACCATCCGCCATTTTCTTCGCATAGTCCCAGACTTTCTGCCATCGAGGCTTCACTTTTCGTCTCCATGGACTCATTAATCTCGCATCTGCTAATGCCAAGAAACGCTTGGAGCCCAGACCCGCAGGTCTTCGTGAAAGATGCAAAACACTGGTAGGCTCTGGGCTCAGAGCTGCCTCATGCCGCCGGGAACTGTAAACCTCAAGCCCAGCAATGGCATCAGAGCAGCGGGTCTCTCTTTCAGCGTGAATCTCGTGCCAACGGAGCTGTAACATCTGATTGGTTAGCAATGCTGCATATGCAGTGCAAAGGCTACCTTCATCGGCCAGCAGTCGATCCGGGGTCGTCTGCTTGCCGCCCAAATGCTCAAAGACCGCCTCGGCACACAGCGGAGTCTCTGGTGTTCTTTGAGCATCTAAAGCCTTCTGCTTCACCTGAGGCCAGGATACTCCCCCAAGTCGTAATGCACTACGCGCCACATGTAAACAGCTTGGATGGAGCAGAGCCTCCTGCCAACCAGGCAACTCTTCACAACTTCTTCTCTGCTGCCAGGGTATACCGAAGTGCGGCTGGACATCTGTGGCAGAACTGTCTTCCACAATCAGGGTGAGCAGGCAGAGTGGCATCAACAACCAGAGCTGCACAAATGACATGGCTACAATTGAGCGGATCCTCTAAGACTGCACTGCACATGGATTGTCCGACATCAAATGCAATGAGTATCATATCCCAAGATTCATACCAGGCAAGGACACTCAAGCAACAAACAACTTGTTTGGCATTCAAAATAATTCAAGCGAAGCATCATTCGAATTAGCTCACTAGGTGCCAAAGAGGCTTTGGAGCACAGAATTCAGAAGACTGAAGACTTCAATATACTTCGTAAATTTCAGTCATGCTCATGCTTGTGATATCTTGTGATGACATGCCCTTTGGCTTACAGCATCCGAATAGGATCGAATAGGCACTTCATGGCACTTCTCTTCCACTTGTCAATCATTGCAGCAATTGTTGATCCATGTTGATCCTATCCGTTGATCCTATCCTGTTGATATCCCCAATATATTCTCATTCTCCAGCTACGTAGCCATTACTAATGCCATTGCCCTCGATTTCATCGCCTTGGGAGATCAGGTTGCCGAACCTAAGCAGGACGCGCCTACAGAGAAACGTGGCCAATGAATTCAATAAATATTGAAAAATCAATAAACCAATGATAAATCCGTGATATAAATCATGATAAAGCATGATAAATCAATGCATATGAATAGCGGTCAAAATTACCTCATTTTCATGCCATGCACAAATTAAGGTCGTCCCCTATCGGTCGTGAGGACTTGTGTTCTCAGATTTTGAGGCGACTCATGTAAAACAGGGGTATCGGTATAAGCCCCTCAGCAAGGCAAAGGTGAAGCACGACTAACTTAGTATTACAATAATTTGTCGGTTGCTCATATTTGACAATAGACTATCATATAGAGTCATACTGTTGGCATTTGAACAATTTCTCCCTCACTGGCATTCTGCCAGTTTTGAAATATGCTTAATCTATCTGCCATAGCACATGGGTCCTCTTCATGCGAATCTCAACCATGTAACTATGTTTTAAAGCTGTGCTGAAACTTTCTCGAAAGCATGCTAAGCAAAAAAAACAATTCACATTCACGCAATTTTCATGTCTCCTCGTCAACAAACAAGTACACACATGCCGACTCTGGCAGTTGTCGAAGTTGCATCATATTCAGGGTCATGTCACCTCATGTCCTAATTGTGGCAGTGCCTCAGTGTCTTGGACGGTTTGATGCCAATATCAATACATATCAATACTATTTAGCCATATGATCCATATATATATATATATATATCAATATGCGTGCCTTGTCCCCAGAGTCACCAAGCTTCAACTGCCCAACTCTGAGGGGCTGGCTTCTTGCCAGTCGTGGCCCATCAAACGTGGCCTCGTTTGGCTTTGCAGCAGATCCTAAAGCCTGAAAGGTCTTGAATACAATACCCTTGACCAGTCGATGATTACAAGATGTAGGCAGTGCATGTTGTGGAACAGCTTGAGAGCACAAAACCTTGGCAAGTTGCAAGTAACCTTCTTAGCCGCTCTTTGGAACTAGAGCGCTCCTGCCAGAGCCAGGAAGTTTCCTAAAGGCCCAGCATCACAACGCCACACCCGCCATATCCTCACAACAACCTTGTTGCCTTGCAGCGTGTTCATGCGTGTTCTGGGTCCGAAAATTGTATCTCAACCAATCATCATTTATCAATAATCATATCATATTATATCCCCATATGTTTGATGGTTGAATATGTTAAAATATTAAACCCTACAAATTTGTAATTATCTTAGAGTGGCCTTGCTGCTCCAAGGCTTCGCACTTTGAACTCACAAATGCCGCTCCTCTGCCAGATGGCGCCGCAGCTTTTCAAGGCCGCTTGGAGCCACTTGCAGCTGTTGCTGCAGCATCACTAAGCGACACCTGCAGAGCTGACAATGGTGCGTTTTGTCCTTGCTAACTGATGCTAGCAGTAGATGCACTGGAGATCATTTGAGGGTGTTTTTCTTGAGGTCAAAGGCTACAGCAGGTTGGCTATGCTAGACACCCAGTGGGTAAATGTGGGTAAGAGCTTTTGTCCAAGCCGCCTTTGGCGTCGTTCTTCTTGGAGTTGTTCGGCACGTTGCAACCGAAACCGTTCCTCCATCTCCGCTGATGCCCAACGTGCCTGGGAAGCCAATTCACATGGAATGTTGTAATGCTGAAGGGAAACCAACTGGTGCTATAATCCCACCCCCTTGATATCAAATACCCCCATACCCGGAATAGATCCAATAGTCATCAATGGTCTGTGTGTGTTTCTGGGATTATTCTTCTGCTATCAAGCACTAGAAAGGACTGTGGCATGGAGGCAGCGAAAAAAAAAAGTAGCTGATGGGACAGGCTACCCAGATCACTGATCACCATATAATGCAAGTAGCCTTTTATGTAAGAGTTATGGGTACAGTACGTCTTGGAATCATGGAATGAAACTTGCAATACTTGCGCGCATCTTCTGCATCTCGTTTTTTTAATGTTTTTTTCTTTTCTGGGTGCTTTTAGACGCAATTTCGCTGCATCATAAATATCAATAATATCATAAATCCAA
Source organism: Cladocopium goreaui (assembly GCA_947184155.2). NCBI lineage: Eukaryota > Dinophyceae > Suessiales > Symbiodiniaceae > Cladocopium > Cladocopium goreaui. Next base: position 129,181 of record CAMXCT020006685.1, read on the forward strand.
GAGCACCGTGTTTGGAAAGTGCTGGAGATGTCTGGCCTCATTCAAAATCTGAGCACCTTCCGCCTGCGTAGCTTCAACCTTCTCTTCCAGGCGACCTCGTCTCGGGCCTGGGACCTGAGACCTGGGAGCCTGCAGCATCCAGCAATAGGCCACGCGGCCAGGCCAGGCCAAATCAGAAGTTGAGTCCCCCACTCTTCTGTTCTTCAGTCAATAACTGCCTGATGTCGTCCCAATGGTCTTCACATGTCTTCACCACCAATTCAAAATGTCGCATCTCAATCACATGGATAGTGACAAGAGCTCAGTGCAAGACACGTGGTCCAGCTGGAGCTGAACAATGTTGTTCCTTTCTCCTGAAGTCGCACATCAGCATCAGCCATGGCTCAGCTTGCCATCCGAACATGCAGCGAGTTCGGCTACCGGTACCACTACCACGATTGGTGAAACCCCGTCCTTTGGCCTTGACCGCTCTGGACAGCTTAGCCTTGCGAGTGTCACGCGCTCACAGATTTGACACATATATCATAATATATATATATATACGTATATATATATATATATATCATAATGTGTATAATTATAGAATCGTATAGCATATAGATATAAGAGGTACCCACGGCCTCCATAATCTACTACCTACTTGTTTATCTTTTCTTGGGGGGTGCGGAGAAAAATACATGTTTTAAACTGAAAATACGCCATGCTTCTAGAAGGCTTTTGCTTACGGGAAATTGCCGGAGTGTTACTCGTTTTAAAAAATGAAAATTCGTTTCTTCCTGCCATGCATTTTTTTGACCAGGTTGTTTGATTCTACCCAAAAGAAAGATAAAGAAAGTGGATTAAGGACACCCAAGTACCCAATATATAGAATAACAGTATATAGAAATGCATATGGATGACATTACTATATCCTGTGTAGCGCCCAATCACTGTAACAGTATGCACAAGAAGAGCACCGGAAAAAACGCAGGAGATCGCAGGAGAAAAAAACGGGAAAAGTGCTCCCACCGCACTGATGTGTAGTGCACAAATGCCCAAAACTAAAACAATGGCAAAACTGGCTCTTCAAATATCCAGAATGTGCAAAGTCTGTGACTCTTCCGTGAATCCGTGAAAAAGAGTGAGAAGACCGCGACAAACTTGCTAAAAGACATAAACAATTTGGGCACTGACGTGTGCTGAATTTCATTTGATTTTGCTAGAACCCAGCTCAGGGAGAACTGTTTTGGTGCTGCTTGGAATGATCAAATCCCCAAAATACCATTGGCAATACATTGTCTTTCAACAAAGCCATGTTTATTACTGTAACGACAAAGTCAAGCTTTGCCTTTGGAAGGCGCACGAGTCCGGAGCACTAAAAGGCACCAAAAGAATCAAATATCACATATCTGACCAACCATATCTGTATCAAAATCAAATCAATGTCTCCACTGACATGAGGAATCACACTGTTCGACTAAGTCGGGGACCACTTCTTCTTCCTGCTGCACACTCAATTCGTGCAGCTCGTCACTTCGCTGAAAGTAGTCCTCTGCACTGGCAGTTGCCTGGATGAACGCCACAGGAAGCTCAAAGGTTTCACTGTGTTTTCTGGTCACCTTTTACCATTCCTACTTAGATGGGCCATGGCAGCCATGGGATTAGTTAACTGCTTAGTAACTGGGTTATAAGTGGATATAAGTGGATATAAGTGGATATAAGTTAACTGCTAATATTGTTATAAGTGACTGGTTATAACATGTTATAACTGGCCTAGGTACTGTTGGATAACAAAACTGCTTCGCTTTTCATATCAACCCGCACCTCTGCAAGTCGATCTCTCCATGCGACATCATTCCTAGGTCACGGTATCCCATCCTGTGTCGTTTCCTCGTGTTCCATGTGTCAGCCATGTGTTCCTCTAGTCACTGAAGTCAGATCCAACTGCAGTGGATCTGAAGAATGAATGGATATGAATGATATGAATATGATATGAAGGGTCAATATCTGCTCACAGAATCTCACGGACACTGGTTGAGATAGGCGCTCTCGCTTGAACTCGTCTGCCTGCCAATGCTAATGGGAATCTATATAGAGAATACACGCAAGATCTGGCCCCTGCATTAGGGCAATGAGAAAAATTGGAAGAACATAATCACATGCTTTCCAATCACATTCAGGACATCTGGCCTCTGTTATTGATCTTCTCAGATCTCCAACTTGCTTTCTTGCATCTGCCTGGGTTGAGCCCTACTTTTCGAGATTTCAAAGGGATCAGGGAGCAAATCACCGGGCTGAGTTCATCGATTCGATTGCTGAACTTTGAGATACCAGCAATCATTTGAGTCTTGACTTTCAGCCTTGAAGAGTTCGGGCCCAGAGCTTCAGTTCACTCAGGCACGTCCCAAATCGTCCCAAATGAACAATGCAGAATTGCGACTGCTGTAGATCCAAAATGCTGCAACTACTGTACTGTTTGCAGCACGCAATTGAAAACATGCATTATTATGGCGAATGCCAACGTCACACATCCGAACTTGGATCCAAGCTTTCTTTCCTCCGTTTCTCCATCAGCTTGAGTTTCTTGAAGCTGCACTACCAAAGTGCGAAGTTCCTACAGGGCAAGTTTGGCGCCTCAAAATGGGCCAAACTCTTGGAAATGTACATGATGCTGTACATGATGGAAATCATGATGGAAATGTTCATCAATTTTCTGGGACACCAAAAGCACCGATCTGTGAAGCCAAAAGTTCGGCCTCACGGCGCTTCTCCAAAGCAGATTGAAGACCTTCGAGCTGACAGGATCTCTGCGACTTCTCCTCACCTCTGCAAGGTCAATGACAATTCCAAGGAATGACAATGTGACATGGGTGTGTCTAAAAACTATGGGAAAACTCCCCAAATCCAACGGTTCATTATCCTTATCAAATGGCGGCTATAGGCGGCTATAGTGTATATGTGGGTATACCCCATTTTCAGACACACCCACATGATGAAAACGGCCAGAAGACAATCAAAAGTTGATGACTAAGCCTAGCTTGGCCAGTTCAGCTTCTGCTGCTTGGACTGCCTGTGCAAAGGCTGCATGTTGAAAGAGTCTTGAAAGTGCTGTCCGAAATTTTCAGACTCAGCTGTCAATTCAATCCTACAATTCGATGTACAGTACTCTACAGAAAAATACATCAAAGGTGAATATTTCATGATTCATTGCCTTGCTGACAAACACTGCAAACTGGCCTGCACACAACACTTGTAGTCCACTTGCCGGGCGCATGAGCCACGTAGATCTTCCAATTCCTGCCAGGATCTTCATGCTGCGTGCAAGGGACAGCAAGGGAGAAAAAAAACCTGCCGTCGTCAACACTATCCAACCCATCGAGAAGCATCCACTCCGTCCACGCCTGAATCTTCTTCTGGATATCTTTAAAGCTCTCCTGCACCTCATGCACCTCGAAGAAGTGCAGCAATGCTGACGATGTCGAAGCACAGCTTTTGAAACCACAAAGTAAGGGCCTGAACTTCAATGGAGGTGGTATCTGACAATCTCTGGCTGACCTGCCGATTTGCTAAGCAGTGCCCCATGTTTCCACAAACTCATGTACGGTAAGAGTGCTACAAACGCTAAAAAGGTAAGAAGCTTACAGGATCTTCCAAGAATATTGAAGATGCGTGTTAGGTTTATAAGTTTGCCACCTTAAGAAAAGTGTCCTTTTCCGCATCTTTTCGGCGTTGAAGCCTTGTCTCAGAGAAGCCAAGCAGCTGCTTCGGCGCAAGGTGCTATTCACCATGAATTCCACTCAGCCAGACCCCACTGAGTGTCAAGCTGGAGGTTCATCTCACCAAGCACAAGTTTGTCTAAATCCTCCTGTCTTCAGAGGACATTTCCCACGATGTGTGCGAGTGTACTTGTATCATCTTGTATCCTGTAATTGTCCTAGAACATCCTAGAACTAAACCAAACATATCATATCATATCACATCATATCACATCATATCACATCATATCACGTCATATCACATCATATCATGTCATATCACATCATATCACTGATATCTCAGATATCTCTTGCATTCGGCGCAACGAAAGTTCGTTCACCACGCAACTCAGTGTCCACATGTGTCCAGATCCCATCCTGCTTCTGGGCGAGCTCCAAGGCCTTCGCCTTCTGAGCCAGGTCCGACTGATTTGACCGCCAGCGGCAGCGACTTTGCTCAAGTCCCTGCCGGGCCTTCAGGGGAGCCGCAAGAAATCAACGGGGCTGGAACAGCCATATCAAGTGATTCAAGTGACCAAAAGACAGATCGCCAAAGCAACAAAATTGCCTTTCCTACAGTTCAACTATGTTCAACTCCCATCAACTCCCATCAGCTCCCTCATTCCATCCAATTTTGATACCAACGCCTGGTCCAGCGCAGACTGCAGCTTCTCCTGCTGCACACCATGAAAATAGTTCATGATCAGCTCCCTGAAGACTTTTTGGTATACTTTTTGTCATATGCTACCAAAAAAGGATGATTATAGGATGATTAAAATCATTGCACGAAATAGGAACCTGCTGCAAACTTGCGCTGAATTCTGTTCCGATTTCATTGGGCCACGTTTGCTTTCAGTGAAATGGAATATGGATGAATATGGATGAATATGGGTGCATCTGAAAATGGGGTATACCATGGTATACCAAATGGCCATTCCATAGGGACAAGTTCACCATATTTCACCATCAGACTTGGGGGTTAGCCATGGGATCCCATGGGTACCTTCTTTCAGGCGCCATTTGGTCTCGGAGACCCGCACCGGCCTCTAAGATGCTGACAGCTTCGGCATCAGGAGCTGCGATCTGCATCTCCTCTGCAGGATCCATGGTGGCCCATGGATTTATTCTTCCCATAGAAAAAACTGCATCATGGGCAACTGAATTTTGGACAAATCCTTGCTCCTGCATCTCAGACACTCGATGGTCACGAGCTCGCAGCAAGGACGACACTTCAAGTGCTCCTTTTGGGCGATGCCCCACAGGGACCAGCGGTGGAAAGACATCCTTATGCTGGAGGACTTCGTTTTTTTTGTTGAATTCTTATGCCATAGATGATATTAAACATTATGAAATTATAATCCGGTCATTTATATGTGAATTAAACATATATTTCTTCAAACCACTTTTTGACCACACCACTTTTCTGTGCACCGTCTGCGCATCCTCCTCCAGCACCTGGTCCAGGAAGCGGCCTGAGGGATGGTATTCTACTGGTCACATGTGGACTTGGACGGCCAAATCATGGAAACATAGAACTGGAAAAACTAGAACTTGAATTGAAGAATTCAAATCCTCCAGAAGATCGGAAAAGCACATCATTTAGCCCAACGACGCGATTGTGTAGACAACGCAATGTCGGGAAGAAAGCAATATGGTGCAACGCTTAAAGTTGCAACGGCACTCCCGGCACTCCCACCCTGCCGGGAAGCCTGAGACTGCTCTCTGCCTGACGCAATGATTGAGCTGCCCCCAGCTCCACATGGCAGCATTCTTGCTGGTGCCAATTGCACCAAGGCAAAAACGATCAGCAACGCAAAAGATCTCTGAAAGCCATTCAAAACCTGCATGTCCAAGCTTTATTTACTTTAATTGGAAGGCTAAGATGGGAGTTTCCCAAAATGGGTATCCCAAAATGGATGGTTTATAACGGACAATCCCATTAAAATGGGTGATTTGGGGATACCCCCATCTTAGAAAACCCCCAGATGTCTTCAGGACAAGCTTCGCCAGAAGCCTGAAGTGCTGCTTCTTCGGCAAGGCACTGGGACAAGCCTAAAGCTCAAAGCTACAGAGGGACCGGTCTGTTTTCTTCCATCTCTCATTGGCCTTGTTAAAGGGTGGTTAACCCCTCCATTCATCAACCAGATGGATTCGAAATGGGCCAATGGGCCAATGGGCCAATGGGCCAATGGGCCAATGGGAAAAGGACATCACAGATCTCGTTATCCTTTTGAGTTGCAAACTCTCTTGGTGGCTTCGGAGCATCACCTCCTCGGCTTCCATCTCTTCTGCACCTTGCAGATCCAATCGCGAAGCGCAAAGGGTCACGAGCAGACATTAGAAAGGGATAAACAGGTCTAGTCCAAGCCAAGCCACAGAAGGAGCCCCACAGCAATATAGCAACATATAGCAACTATGTCATTGGCCATCTGTTTCAGTTTTGTCCAGGGAAATCTCACTTGATATGGCATGACTTGAATCAAGTCTAGTTTTCTGATTCTTGGAAGTCCAATGGTAAAACGTTTACCTGAATCACGTCATCCGACTTGGTACATCAAGTAGAGTTGTGCCTGCTCGGGCTTGCTGCACTTCGCTTCCTCGCAGAGCCGCCAAGCCTCGAAAAGGAGACATATTAAGAGACGGCATTCAAATGAATCAACGACGACATTCAAATGATTAGAGCAGCGATTCTCCTTGGGCTCCAACGACCTGCAGCCGCAGCGGTTTCCAAGTTCCAGCACCTGAGATCCAACAGCTGTGGTGTTTAAAGGTCACCAGTGATATGGTTTATATCATACTTGGAAGTGCATTTCCAGTTATAAGTGGCTATATAACCATAGTTATAGTTATACCCTAAACAGCGAAGTACATGCATGAAACAAAGTACACTACTGTACATGTTTTTGTTGTTGTTTTTTTTAATGTACATAATGCATATACATCTGTTTGCACATGTACACCAATATCACATGTCTAAAACAGTTCATCATGGTTCATCATGGTTCATCAACTTCGCGGAGATGGCACCTGGCTAATTGTTCCTGCTCGCCTCAGCAAAGCGGATGTGCCGCTGGAATGAGTCATGCAGCGATCAAACAATGTAACAGCGCCAATATATATATATATATAAACAACCTATGTATGTGTATATATATATGATATATGTATATATATATAATATATAAAAGTATCACGATCACTGTCATTATCAATATATGCTCATTATTTTTTCTATTTATTATGATTACTAATTCTTAATAACTATTTCAAATTGATATTATCGTTGTTGGTATTGTCAATATCACTATTATTGTTATTATCATTAGTATATGGTCATTTGTTATTATTGTCATCACTATCATCATTATTCATAGTATTATTAGTATCATAATTTGTTAGCATTATCATTAGTATTATCATTAGTATTATTAGTAGTATCATTATTAGTCTTATTATTACTATTATTATTATGACTATTATCATGAGTATAATTTTATATGTTAATTTACTAGTATTATCATTATCCTTATAAATTATTAGTATTACTATTCTTGTTATTATTATGATTATATATTATGATTATTATTCATACATATTACAGTAGATAACTACGTACATTAGACATATTGTCAATTTAATCATATTTGTATACATCATGTTGTATATGTGTGCAGGAGAAAAACAGTGCAGTGCAATCAATTCCGTTCAATCTTGGCGTGTCCACCAGCATGAGGATGTTATTGGTGTCACGTACTCTCGGTACCCGGCAACGGCGCTGGTTTCTGGGTTGGGGTGGGCTAGTAACGTTCTCCTGCACTTGGACATACACTTCATGCTATGCCAGTGGATGTTCTCTTGCACTTGCACATGCATGACATGCAAGGCTAGTGGATGTTCTCTTGCACTTGCACATACACGTCATGCTATGCCAGTGGATGTTCTCTTGTACTTGCACAGACACGTCATGCTATGCCAGTGGATGTTCTCTTGCACTTGCACAGACACGTCATGCTATGCCAGGGGATGTTCTCTTGCACTTGCACAGACACGTCATGCTATGCCAGTGGATGTTCTCTTGCACTTGCACAGACACGTCATGCTATGCCAGTGGATGTTCTCTTGCACTTGCACAGACACGTCATGCTATGCCAGTGGATGTTCTCTTGCACTTGCACAGACACGTCATGCTATGCCAGTGGATGTTCTCTTGCACTTGCACAGACACGTCATGCTATGCCAGTGGATGTTCTCTTGCACTTGCACAGACACGTCATGCTATGCCAGTGGATGTTCTCTTGCACTTGCAGACACGTCATGCTATGCCAGTGGATTTCTCTTGCACTTGCACAGACACGTTGCTATGCCAGCTCTTGCACTTGCACAGCACGTCATGCTATGCCAGTGGATGTTCTCTTGCACTTGCACAGACACGTCATGCTATGACAAAAACACTGTACATACCAGGTGAAACACACCATTTTGACCCATTTCACCCGGGTACTGTACCATTGTACCACTGTACCAAAGTAAGACTGGTCTTGTTGCTCCACCGCAAATCAAACGCGATTACCCAAAAACCTTGATGTGGTGTAAGAATATGCAAGGGTCAACAAGCAAATATGCATTGATAGGCTACTGCCTTCGACTGCAATCTTTGAGTTTCTGGCAAATTTTCTTTTCGCATTCCACAATTGAGTTCCTCAGATATTCACTGGATGGCCAGAAGGAGCCACCAGTCACCAAACGATTGGAAAAGCAACTTTAGCCGGTGAGCTTGCACTTTTGGTATCTTTTGGCACCGATCAACACGACCCACTTCCCGCATCTTACCCCGCTTCCCCGTTTAATACGAGACGCTCTTCCTGCTCGACTGATTTTCCCAAGCGTTGCAATTCTTCATCATCAAAGCACTTGAGGCTGGATCTGCGTCAAAAACTTCAAGCTCAGAAGTAACCGACAGGAGAGAACATTATGATCATTATGAGATAGTATGAGAACAATGTGTCCAAGTGGAGATACCTTAGGAAGCAAGTTAAAGTCACGAGACTGATCTCAATGTCTTTGAGGTCTTGTGCCCTGCCTCACTTCTTGCAACTGCGCAGAGGTTCGCTGGAGATCTCCTCTCAGAGTCTGCACCTGGGACATAAAATACAACTAACAGCACATAACAACACCAAAGCCACTCAGCACAAGACGTCAGAGTCGTGCATCATTCAGTGGGTGCAAAGTGGCGCGCACATTCGCAGCATGAAACCACCACTGAGTCCAATGCATCCGGAAGTGAATATTTGCATCCGGAGGCCCACCGCAAAAGCATCTGCTCCGCCTCCAGCTTTTCACCTGAAATGACAATGCCCCTGGAAAACACAGCAGCTCAGCAAACAGTTCCAAATGTTCCAGTTCAGGCCCACCAATCAAACCAAGTCTCTTTTCCAGCGAGCGGCCAAGGAAGCTTCGTGTTTCGCACTGTTGGAGAGCCTTGCACTGGCATCAACCACTCCATGAAATGACTGAAACCCGACGAAATGTTCTGCAGTTGTTGCATGTTGCAAGAATCTGCGAAAAGACCTCGCTTACTGTCAGACTATTGGGCCAAGTATGAAACATAATTTGAATATGATATGAATATATATATATATGAATGATATGACCTGATATGACCATTACATGTACTGGATGGATATGTCTATCCCGTTGTCGTTTCAGCATCGCAAGCCGTCCGCTGCTAAGGTCGTGTCTCAAGGCAGCGTCGTTCCTCCTTGCTCCAGGCCGTTGCTTCTTCTTCATGGACGCGTTCAGCTGCCGGGAGTTCTTCATCCTTGGCTGGGAGTGACCATGAGCATCATGAGTGACCCATATTAATCATGTGTCCCATCATATGTTTCCTGTTTAAAAAAAGGGAGAGATCCAAAATGATCCAAATATGGACCGATTTCAGAAAGGTTTCCAGGAGATATTCTGGAATTCTGCTTCACAAGTATCGGCTGCGGATAATTGTGCCACCTGCTGTGCAAATCGATCTTCGTGCTTCTGCACAGCCACCACAATCCTCGGATCGAAAAGTATAGAAACTGTACTAGAACCTACAGGGGTGCTTGGAGAACCAATTGAATCCTACTGCTTAGACTTCACATCTGCTGTCTTGGCAGCCCAGATGCTCTTCCAGATCCATACGGAGACGAGTTTCTCGTTGCGACTCTGCTTCCTTGGCAGCTAGATCTCTCTCAAGAGTTGCCTCAGAGGCAAAGTTTTTCTCGAAATCTCTGGCAAATTGGTCCCAGTCCCCTACCAGTTTGGGGTTTCAAGTTTATTCATTTCATTGTGCTGCAATGCTATTCTTGAAAACTCCGCACACCATACCTTGAAGGTCATCCATAGATAAGATATGTCTGTACTACGTATGTTTTCCTGAGCTTTAGATTGCAACACATATCACTCAAACATGTTCTAGAGAGTGCATGTGCTGAATATCGATGAAGTAGAAGATGCATGCGATTGTATGCGTACTTATTACATCGTTTTCCCGGTCAAACATGTTCAAACCAATGACATATGATTGGTTCATGTGGTATAGACCGTATACATCACCCAGCAAGGCAAAAGCATCGAACAGCCATGCCACTTCTGTAGCTTGCTTCTTTGCTCTTTGAGCTTCCTCGGCGGCCACCTTTGCTTCTTCTTGGGCAGCTTGGAGATCTTGAGTTGCCTTCAGCAACTGAGCAATATTGAAGTGCAATGAATGGTAAGAAAACATTGCAAAATAAAACAGTCCCAGCCACAGTCAGTTTGGTCAGTTTCGGATACTTTTGGGGCTTGACAAACAAAGTTGTTGCGGAAACTTGCTATACATTGCATCTCTCCATTTCCATCTTCCGATCTCGACTTCGACTCCTCGGCAAGCTGAGATCGCATGTTCTCCAGGGAGGCATTGTCCCTCACTGGAACTGCCACGTCCTTTGGATCAACACTTCAGGTCAGCAAATGAGCACTGGGTTTTGAAAATCACGGTACCCTAAAAAACTCACGGTTTCTGCCATTTTTGTGGGGTAAAATATGGTGATTGTACCCAAAAATGGTTTTGAAATGACAATGTCTTGGATGATTTTGAGGTCCCCCATTTTAAGTTATTATATATATATATATGTGATATATAAATATAGAGAGAGAGAGATATATATAGATATAGATATGATATGTATATATATATATATGATATGTATATATATATATATATATGATATGTATATATATATATACATTAATATATATATATATATGATATGATATGTATATATATATATAATTATATATGATTATATATGATGTATGGTATCACTTCGTTCCGTTATTCGGTTTGTCTCTCAAAAAGACAGCTCCTTCCCACTCCTTGCGATCAAGCCAAGTTCTGGGAATGGATTGAACATGATTGAAGATCCTTCAGCTTGAAGCAACGTGAACCTTCCGAACTCCCTGACCCTTGGTGGCTGCTATCCAGTTCCCTGGTGTCCTGGGGAACATCATCCAACAGTCTGAGCCAAGGCAACACTCTGAAGACGCAAGTGCCTGAGCTCTGGGGGTAGACCCTAAGGAATCTCAGTCTAACAAGACTGAATCACCAAAAGCTTTCGGTGAACATGTGAGAGTTGTCTAGAATTGGAAGGTACTCTTGGTATCTCTGGGTATCTCTGGGTACTCTAAGTGCCAAGGAACGGTAAATGGGGTCGTCACAAATGCTGTTCCCGTTGTCACTTGCCTTTTCCTGGAATGCCACTTGCTGCAGTGCAGTACAACCACCCAGGAAGAGCAGCTGGGAGACTTGATCGATTCGATTGCACCTGGACGTGATCCATGGCCGAAAAAGAGGAAAAATATGGAAAGATTATGAACATATATCGTTGAAACTTGAAACATGTCTAAAAATCCTCAGATGGTCTGTTTCCATCAGGCTATGCAAAGTGTCAGAGACTGTCAGAGGGTTGCATCCCAAACCATTGAGTTGCATAGTTATGCCCGTTGCCAGTCTTAATTCTCCACATAATCAATTATCTGAGAAAAATGGTCGTCATATTGATTATGGATCAAAACCCTGGTACCCTAGGTACCCTGAAATAGCTGGCTCATGGATGTTGATTCTCCTAAATATGACAATAATGGGTTTTGACCCATCCCCATATGTTGTCAGCTTAGCATCTTAGTTGTGCAAGTCTGGTGAAATCTGATGGCAGCCGCCTCAAATCCAAGCGATTCAGCTGGTGACGGCGGCCCCAAAAATTCATCATGCCTCCGCCGGACGTATCTGGGTTACTAAGGGAGTTCTCCCCAATTTGTGGCCATTGAAGAGGGGAAAATGATGGAAACTGATGGAAAATGATGATCAACTGAGACACCATGAGATTATGATTTGGGGCTTTTCCCAACACTTTCAGACATCCAGCTGGCTTCATGACCTATTGCAAATCCTGCGTCAACCTATCGGAGCACCTTCAAGGGACTCGATGCGGTTGTAGGCAAGGTGCCTCCGTTTGTCACATGTGGAAACAGATCTCGCCACAAGCCTCATGTGGGAATAATCAATGTATTTAAATGTCAGGTACGTTCAGGTACCTGACCAAGGAGATCACAGTATACACTGGGAGGTAGTGATTTCTTTCTATGTACTCCGTAAGCCCGGAGGCTGATGGCCAGGATGTTTGACGACTGAAAGGCCCGATTCAAAGGCATATGGCTCCGAAATGGAGGCAGTAATTAGTTCAAGAAAGAAATCTCCTGGTGGACAGTGCCCTCTTCCGCAAGTATTTGGTGCCAATAATCATGGCTGGATGCTTTTACATATCCATAATTCTCCATATACGTCCCCCGGAAGACTAAGGATGGTTTTCAGATGTCTTGCATTGTCTTGTCGCAGTTGAGTCACAGCTGCTCCAACGCATAAAGGCCCTTGAAAGACTCAAGGCCCTGAAGCTCGTTGCAGGACAAGTCCAGGAGCTTCAGGTGGTCTGCCACTCCCATGAAATCCTCAGGCCTTCAGGTGATCTAAGCCAGCTGGTCATTCCGTGAACAGCTTGGTTTTGTTTGGGATTCCACGTTCTTGGATGATGAAATAATATGAAATAATCCTCTGTAAAGAGTGTAATCATGTATAATCCCTGAATCATCAACCAACCGGTTTTGAACACTGCTCATTTCCTCACTTCCTGCCTCACATGTCTGATGCAGTTCCCAGAGAGGATCAGCTCCTGCTCCAGAGCATGGCTATGACTGACACCGCTGGACTCCGCTGGACCAAAAAGGAAGTCATCAAAAAAGAAGTGTCCATTGCCTTTGATTGTGCACATTATCAATCATTATTAATCATGATTCAATTATGATACATGATCCGTTTAAAGTTGTTCAAATCATTCTGCACCTTTCCACTTCCAAGATCTCTTAGGGGCACAGCGGTCCTCCAGAAATGGAAACTGAGAAATGCCTCCAAGATCGCGGATGCGATTCATGTGCAGATTCAGCCTGCGGGTCCTTGCAGAATTCGCGGCACAGAGGTTGCTGTTGGAGATCCACCCTCCGAACTATTTTAAAACCGCTTCTGCGTTTCTTTTGCAGGATTCACTGTGCTTTCCGAAGTGTTGGTTGAATCTGCTCTTTGCAACAGTTGTCAAACCTGCAAAAACCTGCTACCTCATCAGTGGGATTGCCAATTCATCTGAGCAATGCACTGCGCATACTCACCGGCACCTGAGTGTTCTCCTGCGGAATGAATCTGATTGCGAACTGGACAAATCCAGGGTTTAGGTCTGAATCCCCCAGCCCACTTTGACATATCATTACCCCTGTCACATCCGGCTACAACGGGTGCACAACCATAACTAGGCCCCTTGGATTGAGGTAGTCATTTCTCCATCATGATGCAAAGACAACCGTGAAACAAGTTCCACACCTCCAATTTCGCATAGAGAGGTTAGACCAGCTGCTAGCAAGTCCAACACGGCCATCACTCAAGGCAAATGGTCGACTGGCATGGCTCTACCGGCAGCCAAAGATCTCAAACGAAACTATATCCCAAGCAAAACCAAGGCTTGCATAGGCGGTTTCTGCGCCATAGTTCTATTTGTTACTCGTACTTTTCTACTTACTGCACACGAATTTGATCTCTTTTTGTGTCACTGCACTTCAGCCAAGTTCGCAGGGAGCATTTCATCAGGTGTTCCAAATGCCAATTCCAGTTGCCTGGCGATCGGCGCAGGTGCTCACGCCCAAACGCTGCGATTTCAGGATAATAGCCGTAGCATGTAATCCCATCCCCCGAATTCTAAACCCCATCAGAAACCATGGTTTAGTGAGCGATTGAAACATGTTTGCTGATTTTGGAGGGGTGTTTAGTATATTTTAGTATTGGGGCGATGTGATTATGCGATATTTAACCTTTGCAATTAATCTACCGACTCTATTGCGCTTCTGAGAGTCGAGTTCCCCAACGGTAGGAGCAGCAAACTTTTCAACCACGCTGACGCATCTTCTCCGACACTTTGGCAGGCAGTCAGCGCATGGTGTCGCTTACTTAACCTTGGCTTTTTTGACGTGGTTAGAAGTGTGCCGTTATGTGACCAATACATGGATTTGTCTGAAAAATGGGATGCCTCTGAATCCACTGGTTAATGTCCAATTTGCCATTCAAAATTGACATTTCGGAGTATCCTCCGTTTTTGGACAAGCCCACATACAATGACATACAAATACTGAAATACTGTTTCCTCTCAAGCCAAAGTGTCTCCAGCACCTGGCAGTGAAAATGCCCATGTCCCATATCCATCCTATATCCATCCCATATTCTGGGTCACCCCAGAGTGTCCTAGACATTCCTAGACGGCCAAAATCCACCCATTTTTTCCAAGACACGGCCGTTGCTTCCGGCACCTCGCGGGTGAGATGAAAATCCTGGGGCCCGGGCCATCCTGTGGCCTTTCGGCCAAATCATTGAAACAAAAACTCAGTGAGTTGGTTGTTGCACGCCTCCACAAAGTGACCTGCGCAGAAAATGAATCAGGTGCCTGGTGGCTACTGCAATTGACTCAGTGCTTTGACCTCAATTGCATTGCAACTTTACATTGACATACCGTAACATACCAATGGGAAAGCACAAGAGCAATTGAGAGAACAGCCAGCCTGCATCGCCATCAAGAACAATGCTGTCGCCGTCCCATGCATCAAGCATTCCAGATGCCTGTGAGAGGGGCATCAATCTGCAGACCCAGTGGAAGTTCTAAACGGATCACTTTGTGTCAGCTTGGAAATTCTGCGGAGACACGCAGAGCATCTTTGGAACATCGTAAGTTTTTCTCATAGGTCTGCAACTCTGCTGAATCTTGCTCTCGCTCTACCTTGCCCTGGCTCTGGCTCTATCCTGTCCAGGATTCAAACACCATTTTTTTTTTGAGCAGAAGTGATTCTCCTGGATGCTCCGGTCGCTACTGATGCTACTGAGTTCCATTTTTGCTTAGGTGTGTCTTGTCCCTGCAAGTGGATTGCTGGTCCATGCCAGTCCTATCTCAACGAGCTCCGTCCGGAGCACAGTCCCGGAGTATCGGAGTATCAATGGTGACAAGTCGTCATCAGCACCAACCAGTATCAACACCTTCTTAATGCTATTCTTGTTCTTCATGTTCTTCGTTTTCTTCTTCATTATTCTTGTTCTTCTTTTCTTTCTTCTGCTCCTCCTCCTCCTCCTTTTTCTTCTCCGTCTTCTGGAACTACTTCTTCTTCTTCTTCATCTTCATCTTCATCTTCATCATCATCATCATCATCGTAACCAACAATACCACCGGCATATGATGAACTGCTCATGTCTCAATTCCTGCTTGGGGGTGCTATTGAGTGTCTGGACCGGTCCCCTCAACTCCACAATTGCTGTGCTTAGGGTTGCAAGGGAAATCACATGTGCGGTTGTGTCTGTTTGTCCCTTTTGAAAGCCCTGAAAATATGATCGGTATGATCCAGTGACATCTCCCGCAATTTGAGCCACTTCCGGAGAACGCTGACCTCCAGTCTCTCCGTGGAGCACTTCGCCTGGTACAGTCAAGATAACGAGGAGTCCACTTGTAGCAATTGGGTGGTTGTTTTTTCTTCTTGCTTTCGAAAAATTGGCAGCCAGCATTCACCTTATTCTTACAGAGATCAACCGTCGAATCTGTTCAACCAGAATATGTGTGCGCTACTTCTACGACTTTCTGAGCAATTGGTGAATATGTCAAACTAAATTCGACTCCCTACACTTAACAGTAACTTCCTAGCGGCAGTGAAGGCTGGCTGCATCTTGAACTGTCTCTTGACTGGACGGAAGCTTGAGGCTTAAGAAGTGAAGCACGTTCGATTTCAGGATCTTTCATCTCATATTCAAGGAATGGGTTTTAAGATGGAGGCTTCCTGAAATGCGGGAATCCACGCATCATCCAACATTAGACCGTTTTAGTATTGAAACCCATGGCTTTGGGGATCCCCCATTTTAGGAAACCCCATATGTATCCATATGTCTTTGAATGATCTTCTGGGTAACAGTAGATCACGGGCTAAGCTTCGAGCAGACTCTCCTGCGTTAAGTGTCAACCTGCTGGCATAGTCGCTGCTGACTGTGCGCAACAGGATGTCCAAAACCACTGAGGTATTCAGAAATAAATGGCTAAAGAGTAGAACTGCTTGTACAGCTGGTGAAATCAGATCTTGGGGGTTCAACTCTCAAGTCTTGTAGCCAGGTTTCCACAAGGAAGGAACTCATTTTTTGCAGATGTCCCACTAAAGCATGGATGCGATGCAAAGATCCTTTTCAACACAAAAATTTGTTCAACTCATGAGAGTTGGATGATAGCGCCAATATCCATCAATATCCATCTGATATTCTAATCTATATGGATATCTATAATATCATTAGCAATCATCATGTCCAAATCTTCCAAGCCGTCCAGTCATCTGAGTTCCAAACCCGTTGCTTTGTGGAAATGAGGGCAGGGCCTGCGAGTTGGTCACCGAAACAAACATCCTTCCAAGTCCACGACCACGGGTAGAAGAATGGTATTCCTAGCCGCTATAGCCAACATCTTCCACAAAAAATCGTTCAGTGTCTCAAAGTTCTCCTAGTTACATCAGCCTTGAAAGGTGACCCAAGAACTGATGCAGTTGCTGTGCCTGGGCTGCCTGGCTCAGACCTGGCAGACCCGGTTCCCCAAAATGCGATTGATCCCCCAGTGGTTCTTTCTCTTGCTGCTCTTTTTAGAAGGTAATCTTGACACCTGATATCTATGCAATATGTAAATATATATATATAATCATATATATATATAATCATATATATATAATCATATATATATATATAATCATATATATATATATATTCACATATATAATCATAGATATGATCATAAATATATAGTCATATATATATATTTAATCATATATATATATGTAATCACATATATAATCATATATATGATCATAAATATATAACCATATATATATATATTCACATGTGTATATATATATTCATATATATATACATTCATATATATATATACACATATATATATATATTCATATATAGTGACGGACATATACTTAGAACATCAAATTTTCCAAAATTTCGGAACCTTTTCTTAGAACATCAAAACAACTACACTTAGAACATCAGAAATGTTCTAAGTACGCACTTAGAACATCAGAAAAACAGATACTTAGAACATCTCCTTTGATTTTTTGCATACTTAGAACATTAAACACACATATACTTAGAACATGTCCTGTTACTTTGGTAAATCTGCATATATACACACAAATACCTTGGTGAACACCATACTTAGAACACTTTCTCCCCTCACTGCTGCAGCATTCTATACCTTTTCTTCGGGAACAATATCCCAAGCAGTCTTCGCTGCAATGGGAAGGTCTCTAGTATATAATTTGTGGGTTTCCTACAGGGGGTAGTCAAAGCATAGGTTTCAATACATATATGTATGGTTCCCATTGGTTCCCCACTGGGATGTTCTAAGTATAGCTTGGAAATGTTCTAAGTATAGGTTTTGGGTATGTTCTAACGACTTAATACTTAGAACATCCCCGCTGTGACGGTTTTCAGATTTTTTCCAAATGATGTTCTAAGTATGTGTCCGTCGCTATAACTATATATATATAATATATTCATATTCATATAACTAGATATATATTCATATGTGTATATTTATATATATTCATTATGTATATATACATATGAATATATATTCATTTAACTATAGATTTTCATATATATATATATTAATATATGTATATATATTCAAAGATATCATACATACATATATATTTTGAAACATGTGCATAAATATTCATATATCATATATATATATATACGTATATCATATATATATATATGCATATTATGTGTATATATATATGTATATCGTATATATATATGTATATATATATATATCAGTTAGCGGACACCTTGTTCATCGGGAGTGTGCCATTCTGCCCCCCACATTCATTTTCACAAATGCATTTACTCATAGAATTTTAACCAAAATATCAATCATTTTACCAAAAATTGATCAACACTATTCCCAAAGCTATTCTCATTCATTTTGGGGGATTTCATCATTGGTAAATAGTTTGGCAGGTGGTGGGTGAACAAGGTCCCCTACATTCATTTTTCAGCTCCTCAATCTAATTCACACATGTGGACGAAAAACGCTATTCTTGTTCGTTTTTCCCCGGCGCGTGGCTGAACCGCTTTTTCAACACCTCTGCAGCAATCAGAATCGATCATTTCTTTGTGTCCCATCTGAAAAGGTACTGCTCTGCAGGAACTTTCTCCTCGCCGTTTTTCCAGTCTCCTTCGACGCTCTGTTTGGTCGTGTAAGCAGTGGGAGACATTTCAATTATCTGGTTTGGAACAACCACCACCCACTTAATACATCTCACTTTCTTCAACGAATCCTTCTCGAAGAGTTTGTTCATCACATCTTGCAGGGCTTTCAGTTTGAATGAGTGTCCCTCAGCCTTGGTGGTCTGCAACAGCCACAGGGTCAGATCCTCTTGTTTTTTGGCTTTGACAGTTACGAAGAAAAAATCTGCAGCCGGGAAAATCTTTGACGAAGGGCAATACAATCGGTCAGGCAAAATCTTTGTAAGGTCTGGCGCCTTCTTCACTTCTTCCTCTTTGTTTGGAACAGTGATGGTGATGCCCTTTGCGCAAATACCTTTGAGCGCTAGCTTCATTGCTTTGTCAGATGTCAGCTCTTGTTTCACGTGCTTCTCAAAGAAACTGCCAACCACAGTGCCCAAAGGGCTCATGGACATAAAGGTGGTGATGAAATCTAAGCGCTCTTGCTTTCCACGGATCTCAAGTTTCTTCTCAAGCAGACCCACGACAACCTGGGAGTCGAGGAAACGCACAGTTGCCGTTTTGAAATCCTCCGAAGTGCTCATTTGGAACAGGTAGCTCAGCTTTCCTCTTTTCTCGGCATCCGCGTTGTCCATGCTTTCTGGGCTAGATCCTGCAACATTCGCAACGTGCTTGAGTTCCGCAGTGCTGATTCCGCCCATGTAGTTCTCAACAATGTTCTCTACAGACTCTTCTTGTGCCAAAGCTGCAATAAGCGCACAGTGCCACCAAGTGATGAGTAAGCCTTGTTCACAGACTCTTCTAGAGGATCTGGCGCAAACATAACATGTTTGAATCTTTGAACCTCCTCCTTTGTCCATACAGGCATGAACCGGACAGCACTATGAACCCGTTGCTGATTGTATGCAGAATGGTGGCTTGACCTGCTGGGTGATGTGAAAACCATAGTGCATCCCATGTCTCGGTTCTGTAGAGGCGTCCTGTTCTCACCTCCGATGGGGTCAAACAACAGCACTGTCTCTGCGTTCTTGAGAAAGTTCAAAGGCTTTTGCTCACCATGTGCAACGACCTTACCACCGGCTCTTGACCACCATTCCTGACCTCTTTGGATCACAATGTCATAGTTCTTCTCTGCCAAGAACCCAGCCATGTAGGCAAGGAAAATCGACTTGCCAATGCCGGGAGTGCCAGTGATGACGAAAAGTCCAGTGCGTTTGGAACTGAACCTGGTCTCAAGCCACTTCATTGCCTCTTCCCGCATTTTCGGGTAGCAGGGGCGCACGATCAGCTTTGAGTCCAAACCTTCATTTCCAAGAATGTAGGTGTCAAACTCCTTCACCTCGTTTGCCTTCCACTCGCTTGGCTTCTTCTGGACAGCTTCTTCGAGCCGCTTGCAAAGATCATCTTGCACTGGGACTGCCTGAAACCAATCAAGGAGACCCAAAAAAAATACCACCCCAAAAACCAATCAAATACCCCACTCAGATTAACATGCTTATGAACCAGAGAGAAATAAAACAATAAAGCCTAAAAAGGGGGAGTGAAACAAAATTTGGGAGTCTGTTAAATTCAAGGGGCTGGTGCTGGTGTGTTAGCTTCGCGAAGATTGTTGTGCAGCCGCAAGGCCACCTGCTCTCTAAGGTTCTCATCACTAATTGCTGATTTCAGTAGACTCATCAAAGCATCAAAAGTGGCTGTGTAGAGGTCTTTTTCTGAGAATTTGTCCAGCTTTGTGGCCACATTCGTCTTCACGGTCTCATCAAACTCTTGCAGACAGTCACGAAACCATGGACCATCGAGTTTCCGCTTCTTTGGCGGCGGCGCTTCTGCCATTTCCTCGGGATTGCATACCAATGTCCGGAATACTGCAGTAGCAGAATGAACGTATGTGTGAATGTGCAGTTTGTGAATGCAACAAGTCATGATCTCTCTTAAATAAAATCCTGAAAGTGCTTAGCTTGCACCTGCGATCCAAACATGCAACAGATTGGTATGAAAACCCCAATCAATATAAAACTGGTGAAACACCCATGGTCTTGGGAACCCAATAATTGGGATTTTCAAATCCCCAACATTTGGGACTTTAAAATTCCCAAGTCTTGGGATTTTGAAAGGCCCAAATGGTGGGACAACGGGTGTATCTAAACCTTTAACAATTCAGATCTCAAAAATGATCGTTTCTGTCCTTCAAGGGAATAATATTGTTGTCCTAATTTCTTCTCAATACCAGTGACTATATATTTGACACTCCCCCAGTTTGATGTTCTCTCTTTCTCGGTGATGGCTTTCTTACGATATATTTTCACTTCATCACCAACTCTCAGAGTAGGATATTTACGGGTTTTGACCCTATTCATTTCCAATTTCAGTTTTACCTTCAAATGGTTCTCTTTCTTGTGGGCTTCATTTGGGGTCATGTCACGGGCTGAGTGGATCATTTTGCTATTATATGTCAATAAAATCTCATCCAAATAGTCAACCCATTGTATATTATTCTTACCCTTTTTGATATCAGCATCAACCCTCTTGAAAAGCATATCCTTAAATGTCCTATTGAAACGTTCAACGAAATGTGGATGACTCCTGGTTCTATAATGTTGGATCTTTTGGTCCTTGAAGAATTCCTGCATTTCAGCGGTTTGGAGTGTGCCCTCATCATCGGAATACATAAGCTTGGGGCGTGATCCCATCCTCCGCATCCCTTCCAAAATCCCAGTAGTGACATCAACCATATTCTTACTTTTAATAGGTGTTACCACGGCTTTTCTGGAAAAGACATCTAACAACACCAAACCACCCTTATATTCTTGGTTCTTCAGATCTTTGGGAGAAATGAAAAACAAATCCAGTTGGTATTCATAATTGGCTTCTGGGGCAACAAAGCTATTGTATCCACTCAATTGGGTTTTCCTTTCAATATTTTCACTGAACCAATCCTTAACATCTTGCATAGTGATGGATGGATCTTTTTTTTGGCATCCAAATAGGTTGTCCTTTGTGATCCAAACCCTGCACGATCATAATATACATCATTGATAATCTTATCCTTAACAGTCATATAAAATATACTTATATTTTATAATCTAATATGATATTTTATTACTAAAACACCGATTACAGGAAGCACAGAAGGCAACACAGTTGTCCTTCAAATGGGGCTGGTCATTGTCCATGCGCTGGGCAGTGAGATTGGAATTTATGTTCCCATTGTCAATTGATAAAGTAAACCCACATCCGCACTGGCAACATTTGTCATTTATTCTATCCTTCAACCATTGGGCATCCATATAGTTGAACCTATCAACAGATCTACCTGCTTTACGATCTTGTTCTTTGTATGCAGCTACTTTTCTCTCAAAATATTTTTTGATACATTTCTCATTGAACTCTTCATTTAAATCACTACTATATTTGTAAAACCTTACTCTGTTCAAATCCCTAGCTCTAGTGATTGCAGTCCACAACCACTCTCTTGAAATCAAATGATGATTCCAATCAAAAATAGTAACATTATCATCTATGGAACATCCCTGCACTGAGTGGCAAGTAAAACAGAAGGCAAAAATGAAATGACTTCTCAAGATACCAACATGTAATACTATCTCTTCTCTAGTTTTTATGTTGGCTATGGTGATCCAAGGGTCAGTAATGGAAATGATCTCATATCTAAAATTGACATTTAGCTTGTATGTTTTGGTTTTCCGGTATTCCCTGCATATCATTGTCTCACCAGCTTCAAATTCAGATTTCTTACCCTGGCGTTTCCTGATTTGTTTTGATACTTCTCTGCAAGTATTATTCAAATAGGCTATGTTGGATTCAGTCCCTGCTATGTCAGTGGTGTATTCAAAATACTTGTTAATTACTTCAACCAGATCAAGTTTAGATTCAAAGATGTCATAAAAGACACTTTTTAGTTTATCCCGATCCTTTTCACCAAGCCTTTTACATTCTTCAAGGTATATATGTTGGGGGAAGATGGTATCAGTACATTCATTCATATACACCTCGTGTTTTTTGGTGTTGGTAAGAGCTTTGATGGGCGCCAACTGCTTTGCATCACCAGTAGCCAAAATAAATTTGTCCTTCCAGTTCTGATCAACGAAGTCCTTAATTTTTGCCAAAACATAGCTATTATTGAAACAGATCTCATCAAAGACAATGACATCAAACTCAGAATAATCAAACTTACCCAATTGTTCATCCCCAATAGCTATACTGAAGAATTTATTTATGGTAATTGATCTTAGCACGTTCACAACGCAGAACGCAAAACGTACGTTCCGGAACGCGTGTTCCGAACGCAGGGGTGTTTTTAGTGGCTTTATGGATCCCAGAAGCGTCCGAATCCTTTTTTTGCTCCCTGGAAAAAGGATCCGCTGTGTCACATAGTATTTTTGAGAAAATGTTCAAAGTCTTCTTAGACCCCTGTTAATAGCACTACGATAAAATTTGTGAGGGGTCAGGACCGTTTTCTTTCAGAGAAAAAAGGATCCGGGAAGGAAACCTAACTTGCCCCACAAGCCTGGTGAGGCCAGAACCTTTTTTGCCTCACCCAAAAAGGATCCGGAGTTGGGAAGATCAACTTTCTGGTGGCTTCATACACCACTTTGAGCCCACCAGAGCTCCACATCCTTTTTTTTAGTGGGGGAAAAAGGTTTCTCTGTTCAAACCCAGGAAATGAATTGACTTTATATCATTGGAAAAAAGGATTCACTCAGAACGCACGTTCTGGAACGCGAGTTTTTAAAACGCGCGTTCTGAACGCCCAAACGTACCGAACGAACATGCTAAGTAATTGATTCAACATCGCATTCCAAACCCAAATTATTGGTGGGCATCACGAACAGAACTTTATACCCCTTTAGCCTCTCCATATTTTTACAGATGGTGGACTTCCCAGCCCCAGCGAATTTAGCTTTGATCATAAGCACCCGTCATGTTTCTCAACAAGATCAACCAATTCATTTTCATCATACTCATCCACAACATTTATTCTCAAAAACTTTTGATAATGGGGATCTCAACATAATCACAAAGCTTTTTTTCAAACAATTGGGTTCCAGTATGATGGATTTGAGCGTGATCGCCATCCTCCCACCGATCCCATCATCAAAGTCCCACCCACCTCCTTTGTTTTTCTGATACGAACCATTTATTGAAGCCCTCGCATTGGATAACAAAAGCATCAGATTTTACACTTAAAACTTAAAACTTTAATATCATTATCTATTAGCTTTTGATAATCGCATTGCATTTTGTAATTGTTATGTTGTAAAAGCAATTCCTTCACATATCTAAAGCCATTGCGTAACTCACTAGTATCAGATACATTCAGAACATAGTAAAGAGACTCATCATTGGAAACAACTTCCCTATCTCTACACCAAACACCGTTCTCATCATAATCCTCTACCCATTTAGCAGTTTGCCTACTGGTCATATTAAGCTTTCCCCCCACATCAGCTTGAAGGCTAACAGCTTCATTGACATCATCAAAAACAAATGGCCGTTGGCTTCTGTTGGTGCCCTTTTCCAGCAAACCAAAACTAACATTGGCTATTAACTTTTTGATGGACTTGTCCTCATCAGAATCATCACTGATTAGTTGCCCCCACAACTCATCAATGATGGATTTGTAATCTACTTTATGGATAAAATGGGGTTGTTTGTAGTGAGTTATTTTTAACTTACCATTCTCAATCAATGGCAGGAACTCTTTCAAAAACATTCCGTAGATCAGAGTAGTCTGTTTGTTAAAAAACATATTGGGTGTGTCCAACTTGCCATTGACAACATACAAGTTAAGATCACGAATCTTACATTTTGGATTGAACACCTTCCAGTTGTCAAACTGATCAAAGACTGGGATATGAGAGATGGAAGAAAAGGCTTTAGTAAAAGCTTTGCAGATATCAATCTCCTGTTTTGTTGCATCCATTTTATCAAGACCTTTGAACAACTCACCAAGGGGAACAACAGTCCTGAATTTAGTCAACACTTCTGTATCCACTGAACTGTAGTCAGATCTATGATTGGGATTAAACAATGATTTTTTAAATCTAAAAAATGCTTCAGCCATGTTGTTGTATACCAGTTCCCTATCAACAGCATTTACAGTCTCTACCCAGCGCATACCCCGTCATCTGAAAAAAATTGCACGAAAAACAACTAAAAACAGATAATTAGATTTTACATAGTAAAATCTAATTATTGTCAGTTAGATTTTACATAATAAAATCTAACTATGGTCAATTAGATTTTACATAATAAAATCTAATTATTTTCAATGACGGTATCTGAATATGACTTATATATTAACACCATTGATGTGATAGAGGACAGAATCTCTAACAATGATAAATTTCCAGTAATTCAAGATAATAAAATTAAGAAATGCTGTCAGTTCACATTGGAACTTGCAAACATGATGATAAACTATTTCAAGGTAAAGATAGATGCCACCCAAGAGGAAAAAAAGTATTGAAAGAAAACCAATCCCCGAGGATTTTGAACTATCTGATGACGAACCCACTACAATTAAACTGGATGAGGATCAAAAAGTATCAAGTAAATTTATCACCTTTGAATGTCCTAATTGTTTTACCAGACTACAGATAAGAAATGAAATTGAAATAACCCCTAAAGGTATCAAATGTAAATGTCACCCGTGCAGTTTCAAAATCAGCAAAAACGATAAAACAATGAATGTTAGTAGAGATGATAACGGTGATATTAAGTTGGACAGTCAAGACCATAGCATCAGTTTTTCTTTCAACCGCCAAATAACACCAGAAGATTAAAAAAAAAAAACGAAAGCACTAACAGAATGATAAGTGATGTTATGAACACTCCCAGAAGTAAGAAACAAACCCCAATCAATGACAAATATCTGATTCAACCAGAATTTAGTGATATGGATTAAACTGATAAATAAATATCTAAATTAATATATATTTATGAGTGATCCAGATGACGGTGTGGATAAAATGAATGATCTAGTCAAGAAACTTAATCGTTGCAACAACAATATTAAACTAATTCTGGAAATGATGAAAAATATTGATGAGAAACTGGGTAGTGGTAAGAGCGAACCAGTTGAGAAAAAACCAGTAGGTAGACCTGCTGGGACATACGAATCAAAAAGGCAACAATATTTTGATATGCTTACTTCTGGAAAAATATCTATGCCAAAACCGACTACGCTTCAATATTACAGGATCATCAAGGATGATTTTGAAAACACTTACAAATTGATTTGATTTAATCCTTTGACAGAAAGCATTTAAAGACATATTACCTTAATATATCAGCAGGATGGAGAAAAAGAGTTGCATTAGATGCAAAAAAGAGAAAGGTATTGATGAGTTTGATGAAGGAAGGAAATCGTGTAAACAATGCTTGGAACACAAACGTGTTTACTACAAAAATGTTACAACCAAAGATTATATTTATTGCATTGTTTGTGACAAAAGAAGAGACCCAACACTCTGGGATGATCATTTTGAAAAACAAGAACACAAAGAAGGCCTCATTAAACAACTAGAAAGTGATTACAAGAGATTAGTTGAAGAAGCACCTACACCAGAGTTCAAGCAGAAATATTATCAAGAAGGCCAAGACAAAATTTGGGAAATCAAGAAAACAATGTTTTGGCACAATCCAGAACTACGAAGACAAAGTTTGATAAGACGTGGTTTAATTCCACCAGATA
Source organism: Cladocopium goreaui (assembly GCA_947184155.2). NCBI lineage: Eukaryota > Dinophyceae > Suessiales > Symbiodiniaceae > Cladocopium > Cladocopium goreaui. The sequence continues at coordinate 155,507 of CAMXCT020006685.1, forward strand.
CTACCGATGAAAAATGATGATGCTTTGATAAAATATTTACTTAATTATTTTATCAATGTTTGTTAAAAATGAATAAGGACAACCTTGTTCATTGGGAATGTGCCATTCTTTTTATCTTTGATGAAATCCCCCAAATTGAATTTTGGGTAAAATGATTATTTTTGTGAATTTTCTATCAGCAAATGCATTTGTGAAAATGAATGTGGGGGGCAGAATGGCACACTCCCGATGAACAAGGTGTCCGCTAACTATATCATATATATATATTCATAGGTATCAAATATACATATATGTGAGTATATATATATATATTCATATATCATATATTGTATAATCATATATATATATCATATATATATATATGTATATCAAATATATATATATATATCATATATATATATCGAATATATATATATATATCAAATATATATATATAATGTATCGAATAGATAGATATATATATATATCAAATATATATATATACAGCAAATATATATATATATATCACATATATATATATATATGTGTCATATCTATATATATACATATTGTTTATATATCACACATCTATATCATATATGTATATATATATATATTAAATACATCACATATCTTTATCATATATATATATATCATATATATATATATATCATATATATATATCATATGTATATCATATATATATACATATCATATATATATATCATATGTATAATATGTATATATATCATATAAATATACATATAATATTTATATATATATACAATATAGATGTATATATGATATATATATATACATCATATATATATCATATATAATATATATATATATCATATATATATATGTAATATATATATATACATCATACATACATATATATATATATATATACATATACATATATATATATGTGTGATTATATATAATTCGATATATTATACCTCAGATATATCTCATTTATATAATTATATATATATATTATACATACACATACATACAGTACATAGAACGCTGAGCTATCTACATAGTCACAATTCACAAGGAAAACATGTCCCATCATGTCGTCGCACTGCAGCCCTTGGTGGACAGTCTTTCTCATGCCATGAATGCTGGGCATTGCTTCAGGTGAGCCTCCGAAACCCATCTGAGGTGGCAAAAAGGATGGAGAGGCTGGCAGCATAATCGGAGGTCCAGCCACCTGAGCGCTTCGGCTCTTGGAACACTGGAAGCTATACAAACCTTCACAAGACGTAGATCTTTGTTGTGGAGGTTGCTCCTAAATGCATCCCAGAAAATGTTGCTTGAAACTTTCAACTTCAAACATCTTCAAACTGTGTTTTCGTAAGTCTTCCACATGCTGTGCAACCGTAAATGAATGTCCTTACCTGTCCCTGGTTGGCTTGCTGCAGAGAAGGCCATCCTTTGATTTTGCCTTCCAATCCAGTCAGTGAAGCGATGTAAAAAGCCTCCCTTTACACTTCTCAGCATCAATGCGTCTTTGGAAGTCAGGGGGCCGCTGTGCTCGTTCCATCCACTTCGAATTTACTCGTCACAAAGGCTTTGGACTACATCATTCCAACTCAGGAGGTGTGCTGCTCACTTCCTGGATGAATGGCTTCCAATCATCCAGGTCACTGTCCATCCAACTGCCCTGCAAATTGCAACTTCGGACATGGCTAGTTACTTGTAAAGTGATGGAACAAGCAGCTTGAAATGCACGTGTCACATGTGTAAAGTGTAAGTGTACCTGCCGATTCTCATACATGGACATACTATATCCTCCATAACTTCTGACACAACAAAAATTATAGCACAGTTGCTTTGCCCTTGGTCAGCCTGCCCACACTTTCAGGATGCCTATAATTTATATAATGTATGCATCTGCATGGGCCTCTGCAAGTTGAAAGCGAAAATCGACAAAGATTTCCTCCGAACCACGTCCGACAGTGCCATTCCAATGTACACGGGAAAAGTAGGGAAACACAGCACTGCTGACATAGATTGGCTGATTCAGAGAAAGCTTTTGCGGAAAAGGAGGACTACCAAGTGCTTATGGTACTTGCCTTGCGAGGTTGCCAATCATTGCCTATATGACTATATGTGCCCGTACAATCCGTATAATATAAAGAAAATGAACCAAGTGCTGAATCCGATTCTCCTGGCACAAATGGGCGTGCAAGGTATCGAGCAGGCGCTTCAGAAGAGGCCGCCCCACCGTCTGCAGATCCAGGTCTTGCACTGGCAATGCTTCGAACAACTCCCGCACGGAGTTCAAGACGCTTCCCACAAACTTCTTGCAAAGATCAGCAAAGGTTTTGTCAATCGCCGCTTGCTGTGCATTTGGGTCATCCAAGACGTCTCTCGGAATTGTGGAGTTCTGGATTGCATCGTCGTATTTGGGCTCATGCTGCACCTGCAATGTGACGAAGTGATCAATTGCATCCATCAGCATCTGCTTGGATCCAATGTCATCCCGATCTCGTGGCAAAAAGGATGACACCACACACAAGTACCAAATCTCAACCACCAAGGGAATTTCTCGATTCCCACACTGCTGTTTCAGCTCTTCATTGCAAAAGCGCCTTGGTGCGCCGGGGCCGCTGGGGCCGCGGAATGATGCAAGGACCTGCTAGGTGACAGCAAGGGAATGCCGCGCAAATATCGGTGACAGTGTAGACACATATAGAAACAAATAGGAGTTTCCTAAAATGGAGATACCCCAAAATGGATGGTTTATAACGGAAAAGACTAAAATGGATGATTTGGGGGTTCCCCCATTTTAGGAAACCTATGGAAACCTCCATATAGACTGAATAGATGGTGTTTGAGTTCGTTTTGCCTCAGGTCAGCACACCCGCGTGATCATCTGCTCTGTGTCCTCGTTGCCTTCCAGCAGTCCAAGCAAAACATCTGCTGCTACATCGTAGACCAGGGGCAGGGTGAGATCAGGGAACAGCTTTCCTGCGTTTGATGTTGAAATCAAATCATTGAACCAGTGGAACTCAAGATCTTCAGCACTCTAGGCTCATTGATAAATCATAAATCAAAGCAAGAAATAGCAAGAACCATCCTTCGGTGGGCAAAAAGCGGGCAGCGCCGGAGCTTCAAAAGCTGTCAATAAAAAACTTCTGTGCAGGAAAGTGTCTGAAAATGCCCAAGGTGTGCTTTGCTTCTCGGAGCATATGGTTCTTCACCAAGGCCTCTGTGCGAAGGGCAAGCAAGCTGGCCAAAACACGACCATCCACCTCGGCCGGGACGGCTGGGGCATCTTGGTGGTCAACCCACCTCCATCCACCTCCATTGCCTTCAAGGAGTTCAAAGGTTTCCAACTTCTGAAGTGACACAAGGAAGGGGCTAAGAGGCAAATCATGATTATGCACCCAAAGGAAAACTTAAAACATCTAAAAGATATCAAAGCAGGTCAAAACGGTATGGATTGTTCCAATCTTGTTCCACGTTACGACATCAGTTCTAGAATTGTCTTCCACATACCGAGTCGTCACGTCCACAATCGACATCCAGGCTTTCTCAAACATCTTCCGGCTGCAAGTCGACAGGTCCCGAAGGGCAGACTCGGCTGTTTGCTCAGCTTCCATGAATTGCTCGATATCTAGGCAGCAAGAAGAGAGCTTAGCTTTCACCTGCTCCAAAAGAGAGAAATCAGGAAATAGTGAGTGCAGCACATCTGTGGATGTGCTGTTCGTCAGCAGTAGTTCGCTGAACTTGTAACGCAACCTGGCCGCTTGGGATAAGAGTTGCGTTTTGCCACGAGTAAATGCCATTTGGCACACAACATTCCAATGGTTGGCCTTTCGGATATCCTCCGCCATTTCTGCATGGGCAGAAGTTCGAGTCCAGAAGGGATGTGCTTCCAAGGCATATTTTGTCCCAAGACCCAGGAGTGCAATGCCTCCAATGGCCATTCCCACCACACCAGCCAGTTGCAACGTGCTGGCCGTGACACCCAGGGTGCTTAAAGCTGCCACACCTGCTTCGGTTGCTGCCAGTCGGCCCACCGATAAAGCTGTGACACTGAGCATCGTCACGGATTCCACGGGATATTTGCTGCGAAGATGGCCCGTGTTCGGTGCAACCACTTCCTTGGCGGATGGGGGATTGGAATAAAGATTGCCCAAGGTCATGTAATCCAGAGACCAAGGATATGTACTAAGAATTACTAAGATCATAAAGCCATGTGCAGCTTTACCCACCCCCAATCGGATTTCCCGAACAAGTCTGTGATGCAGAGATATGCAGAGATATTCAGAGGAAGTGTCGTTGTGAGATGCGCTCTCTGGTCTCCAGTCGTCCAGACCAGCTTCTCGCAACAAACGCAGAGCCACTCTCAGAGTCTTCTCTTGCGCACGCATATTGGCAGCGTCCAACCTTCGCTGCCAATCAGATTTCACTTTGCCCCTTGAGGCCTTCTGGATAGAAATCTAACTACAGTACATTCTCCAACCAAACAATCAAAATTCCTGAGTGAAAAAGAACCACCAAAAAGTCTTGAAGAATTCACTAGTGACAAATCCAGTCAGGTTTGATTCTCAGAAGGCAAGGAAGACACATTTTGTCAGAGTCAAAATTGGCCCTGCAAAGCTTCTGACCTTGTCTGCAGTTCATGCTCAATCTTCGGCACCAGCACGGCAAGGAGGGCTTCCATGTATTTGTGTCGAACCCATATGGCATGACCACCATGGCTGTACACTTCTTCGCCCCTGACTTCCGCCACCCCTTCCCGCTGCAACTGAAGAAACAGCATCTCAAAATGTGAAATCCAGCTTCCAAACACATCATCATCCTGTCCCTTGATCAGTGTCAATTCTCGTGTCTAACATGTCTAGCAGTGCATCCTTTCTTTAAGTCATCATACTCCTAGTCTGTCAGTGTTGCATCAAATCATCACGTGTATATATATATATATACGTATGTATACATACATACACTATATAACTCAACCATTATTCTATGTTCAAACTATCAAGTCATAGCAAAATATTTGCATTCGCAGATCCAGCCTGCAGCAGTACACATCTCCAACAGCATATCGCCACAGACCGTTTCGATATCCTTTCGGATCTCGCGCTCAAGATCTGCTGCTGCATCTTCTGCTGCAGTCTGCATCTCTTGCGCATAGAAGTCACTGGCAGCCACCGTGCCCTGGGAGGAGTTCCTGAACGACATACCACGGCTACGGCTACATCTGGGAATGTGGGGAAGGTATGGGAAGTTGGGACAAAAGTAGACAAAGAGTTTGGGGATAGCCAGGCCACAACTCTGAACTTATCGTGCTAACATGTTACAACATCTTACAAGCAATAGAGATTAATAGAGCATTACCATTGACCCATTTCACTCCGAATCAATAAAACATGCTAAAAACATGCTTAAAACATCTTATTACAATACATTACAATCACGTCGTTCACTGCAGAGCTTCAAGCGCTTGCGATATTCGTCCATGACCTCTGCAGTTCGGTGCATGGCCTGAACTGATTGGCTGGTGAGGACTGTTTGCTCCTGCTGCATCGCCATGAAGATATCCTGATGGATCGTCAATGGTCGTCACAAGCGATTCAGGTCCATAGGTCCGGTTCAGGTCCCTGAAAATCGTACAATACGCTACAATAATAAACTTATAAATGAACCATACCGGAATTCTTGAAGCTGTTTGTTATTGCTTGTTGGAAAGTGTTTCTTCATCACCGCTTCCTTACCAGCTCCTTACTTGTTTGGAAGATTTTGGAGATGTGGTTCCTTCCATATTCATGGATGTTTATCGGCCCGGCCTTCACGTGATGTTGGATGTCCTTGAGCCAGCTTTTGGCCTCTTCCAATGGCAGGTGCTTCATCAGAGCTTGGTTGACATCATCTTCCGGATCGCTCAGCAAGCCTCCAGCTTGCAGGAAGATACGCCCACCTGCAATCTGCGTTGGACAAGCGCAGCAATCTTGGCATCAAGGGAAAAAAAACAAGTGTCACAAGTGTCTCGATGTCTGGTTAAAACGGTGAAACGGTGAAACCATGGAACAAGAAGAAAAGCAGCTGTCTCCAAAACAGCACGGTCCCTGGTTTTCTAATGTTCACTGCTGCTTGGGGCACCTGAGTTTCCGATATCGCGCCGGAATTTGCTCACCAAGCTGTCAGCGGCTTGCCTATCATCCACAGATTGGGACCCACTTGGGGTTGGGGGTTGGAGTCCTGTTGGAGTTCATAGATTTCTTGCAGCAGTGCGTGCAGACATCAAATCTGGCATCCAAGTTTGTAAAGAAAATTTCCCTGAGGATCAAAATGATCTCTCTAAAGAATGGTCAGCTGGTTTGGGCGAGGCCCTCTACAAATTAGCATTCAGCTTTATAATTATAATTCTATAGAATCCAGGTGTGTTGTCCCCTCTTGAATACATATGTGTATTCATGTTTCATGTTCATGTATGTTTGCATTCAATTTGGAGGCTCTCTGTGCTACAAAACGGTAGGCCCAACCCATTTTTTTGAAAAAAGAACACGAAACCGATAGAATGGTCTTTTATAGCTGTTTATAGGGGATTCGAGTCCCACCATGCTGTGATGGAAATTTCAGCTGGAGGTTCACTCATCACAAGATCATGGATGTCATGATAAGCGCTTTGCAACGCCACTGCGACCTGCCTTTTCGACATCCCTCGTTGCTTCTGCGCTGGCTTAAAAGTCATCGCCAGATCGAAGCGAGTGAGTACCTGAAGCCGCACTCGGCGAACGGAAGGGGATGGGTCACACTCTACCATCGTCCACCAATGTACCATCCATTTATATAAACTGGAAGATTGATCGAAATCACCAAACGAATGATTCGCTTCTAGGAAGGTAAGAACAAAAAGAGAAGGAAAGGTATAAACACATTTCCACGATCTGTTCTGTACTGAGATGCCCAGAAAGTCTTGCTGTAGCTATTCAACTTCAGCATGTTCTGAGTCTGCTGGGGAACAGCTGTCCCTTCTGTCAATGGACATACCATACAAGCGATGTGCGAATGATCTTGAAGGAATTTCCGAACAAGTTCCTCATAGGCCGCACTTTCAGTAAAACCAGGCGTGTCGACCAGGCTATAGTGACAGCCAAACGGATCCAGCAAATCCAGAGGAAGTTGCACCAAGATCTCCCCGTTCTGAAGCGGATTCACATCTCGGGCAAAATGGTCCTCTAGGAACGTGGCAATATCTGCACGGATCACATCTGCAGCAAGGTCATCTAGGGGCCATTGCCGTTGCACCACATTCCCTAAGGAAACAGATGCAGATCTACCAATACAGGACTCCACTTTCCAGATGCAGTTGGTTGCAGCCTTGTTGTCCACTGGTAGCAGCATCTCAAAGTCCTTCAATTGAGTCGAGAGTAGCAGATTGATCAGGGAGCTTTTGCCAGCTTTCAATGGTCCGATGAAAATAACCCGCAATTTCTCTCTTTCTTCGATCCGCTCCACCAATTTCTCCATGCCCTGCACGTAATGTCCTCAGAAATGAACATGTGCAAAACCGGAATCACGTTTGATGATTTGATGATGTTTGATGTTTGATATGCAAATTGTTGCTAAGCGTCCAAGGTCCAGCAACTTGGAAGATTGAAGCCCGTTGCAAGCCGTGGCCAAGTCTGGTGCAACTTCGGCGATTCGGTCAAACCTACGCCGTGTGAATTCCAGCATGCAGGTGCAGCTCGCCTGGGTACAGCGGCGCTCTTCATTTGCTTGACTCACTAGACACTTAAACAGAATCAGACTGCAAGTTTGATCTGCTACAAACTCTCATCACAAAGGGCCGGACCCGGAGGGTATCTTGAAGCTGTGCAAGTCGTTTAAAATCTGCCATTCGAGGCTCACTCACCTTCTTATCAGGCAGAAGGTCCACCAATGGCACCCATTCATCACCTCCAATCAAGACTGGGAAGGAAGAGGCAGAGTATGTCATATTTTCCCATCGCAGGCTATTTGCCGCGTGGGCTACTCGCGTTTTCAGGCATATTTTTTGTGACGTTTGTCAAAGAGTGCAATATGTGCAGAACATTGAAGCAAGTCGTGGGTGATTTGCAAAACCAGTGAACAAATACACCCATTATATCTCATTATCAAATATTATCAATATCAATAGTTAATCAGTGAATATCAGTGAAAGCAATTGAAACATGTCCGAAAGAAAAATGCCACCCTCACCGCCCTCACCTCTGCTCTGCAAATGCACGAAATCATCTGCCATGCAGTCTATCAGTACGCCCAGGAACCGTCTTACTCTTGAATGTAAAAGCTGCACCAGTGCATCTCATGCGAAAATCTATGGAAATCTGATCCATTGATCAACTTTTCCTGCACCTGATAGGTCACCTTATCAGGATTTGTTGAGAATGTTATGATATCATGAGCTGAAAGCAGCTAGTGAATTGCAGAGCCAAAAAAAGAAGACCTCTTCATCATCCTCATCATCTTCGTCATCCTCGTACTTTCTTGAACCTAGGAGGATCAAGGAGCAGTCTGGCTGAGACGTTGGAAATGCCCTCTGACGCACTGCTTTTTGCTAAGCCGTCTATAATCGACCGTTGCAGTGCAAACAAAAAAAACGAATCACTGGAATGAGTCCCGTGGAGACAAAACGACCAATCAATTGGACTAATCAATTGGACACATTCCCACCTCTTGCTGGTTGGCTCGAGGAAGCCAGCGGTTGTGCCTCGCGGGACTCGCTTCCCATGGCTTTCGATGTGAATGTTTGTGGCCTGTGCTACAGTCTGACATACCACGCAGCCAGCCTGACCATTGGCAAGTTTCGGAGACCTGAAGACATGTTGAGGCAATGAGGACGAGGACAGCGTCAAGTACGCTACAAGTCATGGAGTCCAACATAGTCCAACTATAGACTATTTCGTTTTGGAGGCCACCGTGCTAAAAAAATAATGCTTCACAGGTGTCTCACCACATCAAAAATCCTTCACCGCAAAGCACAGCTGTCACCGGCCTGAAGTCAGCACGTCCAAAGCCAAGACCTCTTCCGCCTGTGTCCACTGGACTGAAACCTAAGCTACGTAGCGCAGCCCGCCATGAAATGCCATGAATATGAGAATGGATTTATATGCCATCTTTCAGTAATGAAAGGACCGAACATATTCTTACATCTTACATATTCCGATTTTGAAAAGCTACGCTACTTGAGGCGAATAAAATCCGTTCTCTCACTAGTCCAAATTTCACCACCAGTTCAATAATCTGAAGCAAAGCGTGCGGCACTCTTTGAAAGCAAAAATCGTTGAAAAGGAATGAAAAGCAGCAGTGAATAACACATTGTATGTTCACCCTGGGTCTGATATGTGTATCCAGTAATATCCAGTAATTATCTGAGTTCACAAACCTCCTGGTGTTCAATGTGACTTCTATGACTTTCCATCTAACCATTCTGTGGTTTCTGCTTGAGATCGGTCGCATCAGATTGCTTCCGTCCCTCCTATTGAATCCTCCCTATTCCATCCATGTCCATCCATTTCCATCCTATTTCATGATTCTTTGATATTTCTTTGCTTCGTTGCACGATGTATTGTAGCAGCAACTTGGCCCAACTTGTCTCAGGTCTTGGCTGGCTGGGTCCTCAAGGCTCCAGTTCTTTCCTGCCTGGGAAACATTGAAGCGACCTGTCGTTGAACTCATTGGATGGCTGCTATGGTGTTTCCAGATCTTCCAGAATCCGGATGAGACTATGCGGCAAACTGTACCAACCTACGGCGAACTACGCCCAACTGAAGCACTCAATCCATGGGCTTTGACATGGTGGTAGCTTGCTATGATGTTTCGGATGAAACTACCGTCACTTCAAATGTCACCAAAACCGTCAACTATCAAAACTGAACCCTGGAAACGTGGAGCACAACCCCTTCCCACTGCCAATTGCAGCTGAGATACTCCAAAATTCTCTGGCTCATCTTCAAGCTCCTGCTGTGCAGCGGGCTGCGGAAACTTGGGGTGCACGCATGTTCTTAAGTGGGTGTTTCTGAAAATGGAGTACACAGTAAACAGGGGTATACACAAATTGCGATTTTAATGCAGGGATAATGATCATGACTAACCAGTGATGAAATGAGGCACCCCATTTCAGACAAACCGGCGGCCTTTTTTTCGTGCAAATCATGGCCTCATCAAAAAGCTCATCGTACTCCACAGCCGCTTTGGTGCTGGCGGACCTAGCCATATGCATTGCTCTTGGCATCAAAACGCCATGAAACTATTGGACCAGGTGTTGCCAATGATACATCCAGAAGTTTCTATGCCGTTGATTCCATCACTAGATTCATGGGAGTCTTGCACCCTAAGCCTGCTGCTATGTTCTCTATTCACTCTTCACCAATTCCAGAGCTGATCTTACACTCCGGGGTTATTTTTGCTGCCATTGCATATAGATGCATGAGATAAACGTAAACAACCTGATACACCGTATACATCCGTATACAGCAAAATCTGTCCTTGTCTCTTATGTTGTTCATGTACGCTGAAGACCACGTCCATTGCACGAGTATGGGTAGGAAGTGTTAGAAAAGTCATCTCTGCATTTTCAGTCCAAACAATGCCACATTTGTTAACTTGAAAAAGAACTCAAAATGCATCCAAATCACGTCCGATGCGCCAATGTCGATGAAGGTCCTTGCGACAAGTTGACATCTTCACTCTTCGCCGAACTTCATTCCACAGCAAGTTGAACAAGTCTGAAGTCTAAGTTCTTGTATTGATATGTGATTCATGCACGTGAGTCAACATTGAATGCCTCAAGTCTTGATGAAACTGTGTGATATCAGAGGATGCAATCAGTTTTTCGACAATTATCGAAAATGCCAACTGACTCAACAGGCACTCCTGGCATCCGCGATTCACCTCAACCATTGGAAGGATCAAGACTAACATGCCCAAAATTTGCAGTCAATTGAAGCTTCTACATGCCCTTCCGGTGATTAGTCACCAAAAAAAGGAGCATACTGAAACAAATAGACGCCCTTTATGAAGTCAGCTCGCGACATTTGGAATGGTTGTGTGTGTGTGTGTTCTTCCAACTCTGTTCGGTGTCAAAACCAGGCCTTCTGACAAGATGACATCAGCTCTGGATTCCAAAGAAGGACAAACAGTCTCACGGTGGCTGGCTACGTTCAACAGGCTTCAGCTTGGCAAATGACGAGGCCGGTTCGAGATGTTAGAGGTCGCAGACCGAGTGGATTTCGAGGCATCCAAGAACCTCTCAGATTCAAGAAAGGTTTGCGGAATGGCACTGCTCACAATGAAGGAAGCAACTTCGCCAACGAGTTCACAATCCCCACATGAACTTTCTGCAAGCTCTTTTGCACCTCTTGATCTGATCCGGACTCAAAGCATCTGCCTGCAGAATCAGCATGAAGCCAACAAGTCTGCGTGCTACACATTGGACTTGTCACCTCGGCATTCCATTCGCCCAAGCTTCGGCCTGAACTTGCTCATCATCGCTGTCAATCACGTTTCCAAGGAGGTGGTGTGCTTCCTGCGAGGAAGGCCCTTGACGTCATTGGGAGCAGCTAGTGGCATCTAATCGCTTCAACTGTCAGTGCCATTTGCGCAGGCCTTCACATCCAGCTGACTGTGCTGACTGGACATAAAACCATTCTTGTACATATTAACTCATATTACATCATATCAAATCATATTAATATATTTGGATATATTTGGTATCAATGGTCCTCCTCATCATGATCTTCGTTCTTCTTGTCCGCAAAATAGGCAAGTGCTCGGCTGCCACCAAAAGGCCACATGCAGCGGCAACCTCAGCAGGCAGCACACCTTGGGTGGCACCCTTTTTCATCTTGTTAGGTTTACGATGGACAGTTCGACCTTTCACTTGGACTTTCTTATCTGCACTCTCTAGACTCTTGACCTTTCTGGGAAACCAGACGATATACAGGCTATACAGGCATCAGTGACAGTATTATATAGTATGTGTCCAGCGGAGAACCATTCAAGAGACTGATTTGACAACCAAAACAAGAAGAAGCGTGCGGGACAACATGCAAGCTCTGCACAAGCGTGTTCACACAGTTGACACCGATTCCACAAAGGGCCAAAATCTGCCAAGTTGCATGTGTGCATAAAGGATGTGGCGGCCATGATGCTGGGTGCATGACAATGTTGGTAAGATGTGTGAGCTGCTTCCAATATCATCAAATTGACTGCCATTTGCAGTTTCAAGAATGCTTTTCAGGACCAAAAACACAAAAGAAAAGAATGGCTGGCCAACTGTATTCAGAAGATGCCAGTGCTGCCCATGTGTCGCTGGGATCGCTGTGAAAGGCGCTCGAGTGACTGAGAAAAAGCCTTCTTGAGCTACGCCAGCTACGCAAGGGTTTGGTGAGTTTTCACAGAAATACATCATATTATACTGCGTGCCCAAACAAAAGCTTTCACATTGGCAATGATGTCATCGCTTATATCAAGATGACAGCTCCTAAGCAGAGACACCCAAGTTTGATGAAGTAGCTGTGGTGAGAAAGACTCACATCGCAATCAATGGCATGGAACCTTTCCTGGAGATGCACACGCGAAACCAAAAAGTTGTTTCCACAATCACCACAATTGACATCAACTAAGAATATGTCAATCTCAATCTCGTTCTTGCAAAACGCGACTTCAGACGACTGTTCAGCTCATGAGGAAAAATGGAAGAATCGCACTGCAAACCGCACAAACCTGCAAACACGCAAACACCGCGAGCATGCTTTTGCCACAGGCATTGCGCTGCATGCTGGGCCAACTATTCGCAACCAAAGTGTCTGTGTTGCTTTCGTCGGCCTATCAGATCTGTGGTGTGGCAAGCGCCACACAAGTTGTGACAAGTCATCACAAGTCTCAATTTCCGGCTTCCTGGTCAGAAGTCCAGAGAGTCAGATTGTCTCGCAAAAGCTGCATGATCAAGGTGGAATCCTTGTAGGAATCTTCTGCAACATTGTCAAGCTCTGCAATGGCGTCCTCAAAGGCTGTGCGGGCCATTTTGCAGGCTTCATCTGGATCGTTCAGCACCTCATACATGAAGACCGAGTAGTTCAAGGCCAGGCCAAGACGAATTGGATGAGTGACTGCCAGGTCAGCTTTTGCCACGTCAGCCGCTTCCGCATACGCTTTCCGTGCCTCCTCTGCTGCTTTGCTTTTCTCATCACCACCACGGAACTCTGCGATGTAGCGGTAGTAGTCTGCCTTCATGGGAAGGCTGGGAAGGGACATTGATACATATCAATGACAAGTGATGCTGATTTATGTTCCCAACCAAAAAAGTCAGAACAACTATGAAAATGTTGGTCAGAGTTCATGTCAAAACACTTGTCAATCTGTGCATTTTGTTTTTTTGATTCTACTATATTGCATCATATTAAATTAAATTTAATTATATTATTTTATATTATGTTGTGCTATGTTATGTTATATCACATTCTATTATGTTATATTACATAATATTTTTTTTATCATATCATATCAAATCAAAAGATATTATATTATATTATATTATATTATCGTATATTATATTATATTATATTATATCATATTGTATTATATTATATTATATCATATTATATTACATTACATTATATCATATCATATCATATCATATTATATTATATTATATCATATCATATCATATTATATTATACTATATTATATTATATTAGATTATATTATATTATATTATAAATGTTTATCTGGTTTGGTGATGTTTATTTTGCTATTTGCATCATTTTGAGGCAAAATCCTTTCTTGGCAGGGTATGTGCAACATCTTGGAATTTTCATGTTTTTCCATCTGCCAAGTATTTGCAGCATTGTTGCATGTGAATCTATCATTTGCACAGTATGTACAAGTCTTTTGGAAAACGAAATTCAGTCTATGTGGAATTTTGAATTATAGACCTCTGCTTTGCTGTGTTTGAACTTCATTGGCGTTATGTTTTTTTGCAAGCGCGCTATTTTTCATGTGCGCCTCATGAAATGGTTCATTTCCGTTCGCTGCTATGTTTCGGAATTTGAATCCATCGTCCGCAAGGCATTTGCAAATAATGTGGGTTCTGATTTTTCATTGGAAGGACCTATTTGCATCATTTTGGAATTATAATTTCCCACGGCTATCACCGTTGCCAAATAATTTCAAGACGCCGTCCGTACTAGGGAGTGAGGTGGGACGGGGTTGGTTTTTACAATTTCTTTGCAACAAATTCCAATTACTTTTTGCTACACTACTAACTTTTTGAACCAATTTACCACTAAATTCTCGATGCTAATGTGATTTTCCAATAATTTCCATCCACATTTTTGATGTTTCACACCAGCATTTCTCCAATAATTTCCAACTACATATTATATGGTACATTCAATCCAACCACGTTCTTGATGCTACGCTACTTGACGCAACGCTTTTGGGTCTTTTCCAATTAATTATTGATGCTACGGTATAGAGTTTAATTTGTTCAAACAATTTCCAATTACGTTCTTGATGTTACGGCACCCAGTTTTTCCGAGAGTTTCCACGTATATGATTGATGTTGTGATACTGAATTTTCCAATAACTTCGAGCTATGTTCTTGATACTACGCTGCTGATTTGTTCAAATAATTTCCAAAAAACTGTTGATTTTTGTCAAGGGGACCTTGAAGCGCATCGTCTGAAAATGCGTTTACTGCCGTGCAACTCAAGAGGACTATATAAAGGTTTGCACTGTGGTAAACGTGAATTGAATTTCACACAATTTTGGACGCCATTTTTGGTCCCACTTTGAAGCTATGAATTTGCGCTTCGCCACGGCGCCAACCGCAATTTGTAAAAAAAAAATCAGCACGGCTTCCGGTCGTCCACGTTGTGGTTGCGGTTGTTTTGTTTTTGTGTTCGTTCATTTCCCTTGTTTTTGATTTTTGGGGGTTTGTTTTTGTTGTTGTCGTTGCTGTTTATGCTGACGTTGTTCATGATCATGATCATGATGATGATGATGATGACGATGATGATGAGGATGATGATGATGATGGTGATGGTGATAATGATGATGGTGGTGGTGGTGGTGGTGGTTGGTGGGGTGGTGGTGCTGTCGTCGTCGTCGTTTTTGTCGCCGTCGTTCTTGTTGAAGTGAATTTGAGTGTGCTTGTGTCTTGTCGCGATTGTGGTTGCGGTTGTGGTCGTTGATGGTCGGTTGTGTGCGTCGGTGGTCGCTGGTGGTTGCTGGTGGTTGTCGGTGGTTGTTGGTGGCTGTTGGTGGTTGTGGGTGGTTGTTGGCGGTTGCGGATGACTGCTGATTGTTGCCGGGGGTTGTTAACGGTTGCTGGCGGCTGCTGCCGGTTTTTGCCAAGTGTTGGTGATTGTTTGTGCTGATGAACATGGTCTTGGTTGTAGTTGTAGTTCTGGTTGTGGTTGTGATTTTTGTTGTTGTTGTTGTTGTTGATGATGTTGTTGTTGCTGTTGCTTTTGTTGTTGCTGCTGCTGCTGTTGTTGTGGTTGTTGTGGTTGTTGTGGTTGTTGTGGTTGTTGTGGTTGTTGTGGTTGTTGTGGTTGTTGTGGTTGTTGTGGTTGTGGTTGTGGTTGTGGTTGTGGTTGTGGTTGTTGTGGTTGCTGTTGCGGTTGTTTCTGTTGTTGTTGTTGTTGCTGTTGCTGTTGTTGTTGCGGTTGCTGCAGTTGTTGTGGTGGTGGTTGCTGTGGTTGTTGTGGTTGTGGTGGTTGTTGTGGTTGTTGTGGTTGTTGTGGTTGTTGTGGTTGTTGTGGTTGTTTTGGTTGTTGTCGTTGTTGTGGTTGTTGTGGTTGTTGTGGTTGGTTGTTGTGGTTGTTGTGGTTGTTGTGGTTGTTGTGGTTTTTGTGGTTGCTGTGGTTATTGTGGTTGTTGTAGTTGTTGTTGTCGTTGTTGTGGTTGTTGTGGTGGTGGTGGGCTGCTGTGGCTGGTTGTTGTGCTTGGTTGGTGGTGGTGATTGCGAGTAATTCGCGGTAAATTGTCAAGTTGTTAGTCATTGCTTGTTAGTACTTGCTAGTTTCCAACTGCTAGTTGTTAGTTGCTAGCCGCTAGGTGCTGTTACTTGCCGTTAGTTGTTGTTAGTTGTTGTTGGTTCTTTGTTCTTGGTTCTTGGTTGTTGGCTGTTCGTCTTGTTGCTGTCATTGTAGTAGTTGTTGTTGCTGGGGCTGCAGTTGCAGTTGCAGTTGCAGTTGCAAGTGCAGTTGCAGTTGCAGTTGCAGTTGCAGTTGTTGTTCTTGTTCTTGTTCTTGTTCTTGTTCTTGTTGTTCTTGTTCTTGTTATTGTTGATGTTCGTGTTCTTCTTGTTGTTGTTGTTGTGGTTGTTGTGGTTGTTGTGGTTGTTGTGGTTGTTGTGGTTGTTGTGGTTGTTGTGGTTGTTGTGGTTGTTGTGGTTGTTGTGGTTGTTGTGGTTGTTGTGGTTGTTGTGGTTGTTGTGGTTGTTGTGGTTGTTGTGGTTGTTGTGGTTGGTTGGGGGTGATTGCTAGTCACTAGTCGTTCGTTGAAAATCGTCAAGTTTTTAGTCGTTGCTTGTTGGTGTTCTGTTAGTTGTCGTTAGTTGCTGTTATTCGCCGCTACTAGTAGTTGCTGTTAGTTGTTGTTTGTTCCTGTTTGCTGCTGTTCGTTATGGTTGGTTGTTGGTGTTGCTGGTGTTCGTTGGTGCCCGTTGGTGTTCGTTGGTGTTCGTTGCTCTCTGGTGCCTGTTGGCTGTTGGCTGCTTCTGTTGCTGCGGCTGTGGCTGTTGCTGTTGTTGTGCTTGTGCTTGTGCTTGCTGTTGCTTGCTCTTGCTTGCTGTTGCTTGCTCTTCCTTGCTGTCGCGTACGGTTGCTTGCTGTTGCTTGCTGTCTCTTGCTGTTGCTTGCTGTCGTTTGTTGTGGTTGTGGTTGTGGTTGCTGTGGTTTTGCGGTTTTGTAGTTGGAAGTTGTTTTCATTGTTGTGGTTGTTGTTGTGGTTGTTGTGGTTGTTGTGGTTGTTGTGGTTGTTGTGGTTGTTGTGGTTGTTGTGGTTGTTGGTGGTTGTTGTGGTTGTTGTGGTTGTGGTGTGGTTGTTGGTTGGTTGTTGTGGTTGTTGTGGTTGTTGTGGTTGTTGTGGTTGTGGTTGTTGTTGTTGGGCTTGTTGTTGTGGTTGTTGTGGTTGTTGTGGTTGTTGTGGTTGTTGTGGTTGTTGTGGTTGTTGTGGTGGTTGTGGTTGTGGTTGTGGTTGTGGTTGTTGTTGTTGTTGTTGTTGTCGCTGTTGTTGTCGCTGTCGCTGTCGCTGTCGCTGTCGCTGTCGCTGTCGCTGTCGCTGTCGCTGTCGCTGTCGCTGTTGCTGTTGTTGTTGTTGTTGTTGTTGTTGTTGTTGTTGTGGCTGGTTGTTGTATATAGTTGGTTGTTGTACTTGTTGTTGCGTTCGTGTGTTGTGGTGGGTTGTTGCGGTGATTGTTGGTCGTTCATTTGTCAAATCGTCACGTTTTAGTCATTGTTTATTCTTCTTTTTTTCTGCGTGTTCTTCTTCGTCTTTTTCTTCTGTTGTTTCTGTTTCTTCTTTTTCTTCTTCTCCTTCTCCTTCTCCTCCTCCTGCTCCTTCTCCTGCTCCTTCTCCTTCTCCTTCTTCTTTTCCCCACCTGCCAGGTGGGGGTCTCTAGATTGTCTAGATTTTATCAGAGCTGCGTGCCGCCCACCTCCACCTCCTGGTCCTCCACGCTCCCGCCTCGGACTCCGCCCTCTTCTGCGAGCTCCGGATCTCAGCGGGCACTGCCGCGCCAGATCTCAGTGGCCACTGCCATACCGCAACCGTGAGATAGCACCAGGTGTCAGATAGAATACCACAAAGAATAACAGATAGAATGTCAAAATATACATCAGTTAGAATGCCAGGTAGAATGTCAAATATAAATATATTTATGTATCTATCTATTTAATTTTGTTTATTTATGTGTCAAATAGAATGCCAGATATAATGTCAGACTATGTGTCAGGTAGAATATCAGTTGGTGGGGATGACTGGAAGAAAGTATGTTCTTCCTTCTTATCCGTTTCCTTCGTCTTCTTCTTGAATTGCCATTCTTCTTCTGCTTCTTGGCGGTGGTGCGTGTTGTTGGGTTCGGGGGTCGCGGCGTCTTGCCCGCATGGTGTTGTGAGACATATTGTTCTTGCGTTCATATTCTTTTTTGTGTTCCTGTTAATTCTGCCTGTTGCACGTTGGAATTTGAAGATTGATGTTGCGTTTGTTCTTTTCCTTGATCTTCTTGTCCTTGCGCTCAAGCCGAGAAAGGCCGAGAAGTAACAGGCCAAAAGAACAAAAAGCCCCAAGTATGGAATGGCAACAAGTTCAGAAGCCATAAGCCCAAGAAGCCACAAAGTCCGAAATCAAGAACGAACCGTGAACCACAGCCAAGAATGTGTAAAACATATCAAAAGCCTTGAGGTCACAGAAGCCACAGAGGCCACAGAAACAACAACAGCCAAAAAAAAACAAGAAAATGCAGACGTCAAAAACAGAACCCGCAAAGACAACAAACTCAAAAAGAACCAAAAGCCAAAGAACCAAGAAGAAACCAACAAAAGCCAAGAAGCCAAGGGGGAGACGGCAAAAAATACCCCCCCTTGTCAAAGCATGCCAAGGCAATCCAAGGCATGTCATAACACAGCAAAATGCAAGCCAAACGCTCTGTTCACTCCAGACCGATCCTTCATCTTCTGGTAGAACACTTTCGACTCTGCCTGAGCGGCTTTTGGGATGAGGCCCTGATCCAACAGCTTGAGGATGGTGTCGCAAATCTTCTGCAACTCGTTCTCAACCTTGACCCGGTAGTCCTTAGCATAGCCTGCTTGGGTCTCATTGCCCTTGGACTTCTCCTTTTGCTCCACGCTTGAAATGATGCGCCAAGCAGCACGACGAGATCCAACGGTGTTCTTGTAGGCCACAGACAGCAAGTTGCGCTCCTCCACTGAAAGCTCCGAGCCATCATCACCGACTGCCTTCATATAGTCGGCCATCTCATCATAGCGTTCAGCCTGCTCGGCGAGTTTTGCAAAGTAGACGTCTTTCTCGCGGGGCATGGCTTTGGAAAGTTTCCAAGTGGCTTGAAACTGATCACAGGCTCACCAATTTCCCTAGCAGCTTGAGCTATGTATTGAAGGCAAAGATAAACGAACTTCTAATTCTAAAAACACCCCAGTCACTTCCATAAGTAGGCTCACCTCGCAGCCCATGGCAATCAATCAACCTTGCCTGGGGAGGACGGACACACAAAACCAAACAATGTTCCCTGTCCAAGGGCAAATATGTCAAATTATGTCATCATGTCCATCTCAATCTCGTTCTTGCAAAACGCAACTTCAGTCCGCGCTTCAAACTCCAAAGGGATAGGAACAAGAAACCAGCCAGCTCATGAAGAAAAATGAAAGAATCGCAAATTGCAAATTGCTCGCAAAAACCCTGCAAACCTGTAAAAATCTGCAAACCTGCACAAACCTGCAAACATGCAAACGCCGCGAGCATGCTTTTGCCACAGGCATTGCGCTGCATGCTGGGCCAACTATTCGCAACCAAAGTGTCTGTGTTGCTTTTGTCGGCCTATCAGATCTGTGGTGTGGCAAGCGCCACACAAGTTGTGACAAGTCATCACAAGTCTCAATTTCCGGCTTCCTGGTCAGAAGTCCAGAGAGTCAGATTGTCTCGCAAAAGCTGCATGATCAAGGTGGAATCCTTGTAGGAATCTTCTGCAACATTGTCAAGCTCTGCAATGGCGTCCTCAAAGGCTGTGCGGGCCATTTTGCAGGCTTCATCTGGATCGTTCAGCACCTCATACATGAAGACCGAGTAGTTCAAGGCCAGGCCAAGACGAATTGGATGAGTGACTGCCAGGTCAGCTTTTGCCACGTCAGCCGCTTCCGCATACGCTTTCCGTGCCTCCTCTGCTGCTTTGCTTTTCTCATCACCACCGCGGAACTCTGCGATGTAGCGGTAGTAGTCTGCCTTCATGGGAAGGGGCATGAACACATACCAAGATCAATAATGATCATGCCATATATTTCAGAACAGAGATCAAGCCAGTGTTCAGAGCACATGTCAAAGCATATGCCAGACGCCCGCAGCCTTTCATATTATCGGGGTGCCCGTCGCGAAGTGACTAGAATTTCCTCCTTCATAAAACTAAGATTGTGGGCCCTGGAATATTCCCTTTATACAATCAAAGTAGCCAGCTTTCCGTGGACTTGCAAGTGTTCATCATAACCCTATACTAACTGCCCTCTTGGAAATCCTGAAACGAAAACGCGTTTACCAAGAAAATCAAGTATCGCGCCCGTCGGATGCGGATGGATCTTGCTGAGGAGGCACGAGTGGTGACTGTACCTTTGTCCAAAAGCTGAGGGCTTGTTCCCTTGTTCCTTGTCCAACACTGTCGGTGATTTCCCCCAAATTGCAAAAACACTTTCTTGTGGATGTTCTCCGCTGTCTCACAAAACCAATGCCAAGCTGTGTTTGCATTTCCACTTGTGTTTGGGATTTGCACATGCTGCCATTCTGCTTGAAAAGCCGCCATCCACACGTCTGCGCTGACTTCTGCAGGTTTGGAGTAGTTCAAGGTCGGCTTCATACCTGCCAAATGCACAAAAGGAGAGAAACATTGCCATGTGCAAGAGACAATCTTGTGGTCGCTACACTTGTAGCTGTCCAGCGAAACCTCGAAAACCAGATTGCGCTCAGCCAACAAATAGTCTATGCATCGCAGTTTTCTGTACTGTCCAAGTTCGACCAACGTGTGGGAAGTAGCTCCCCAAATTCATCAGTTGCTGCCACCAAAGCTGTTCCAGGGTCAAGAAGAGGATTCTGATGGGGAAGGAGATTCCAATCGCCAACCATGACCCAGGGGATATTCTGAATATGCGCTAAACATTGAGCATCAAAAATGCATTGTGCCAGTTCGCTGTCAGCCGTGAGCCCATTCCTAGCCCATGCAAAACCCAGAATGCAATGCTGAAGATCCAGAATAATGAGGGAGCCATCCTCTCCTTGCAGTTCGTCAAAATGAAAACCTTTTCTGTTGGCTCTCACAGCTGCTATGATGCCACCGGAGAAGTTTGTCCGGCCGCGAATGTCCCTGTGCTCAGTTGCTGCAATGCTCCAAACCCGAAAGCCTTCCGCTTGCAGTTTAGCGGCCACCTTGCTGCATTGCCAGGTGTTCGTATGCGTTTCCACCAAGCCAAAGACACCAAAATTGTCAGCCATATAGGAAAGTGAAGCCCAACAATTGTCATACCCATTTGCGTTCAGAAAACCAAGCCTCAGATGACCATGAAGTGGGCCAGGATTTGGTTCAACGTCCCCATCAGCACATAAATCACGCCACCATGTAGATTTTGTGAGTGGCGGCAGCGCCTTTCTAGAAAGATTGCCTCGGCGAAGAGCCACCTTGTCTAGTTCCAGCACATCATACCGACTCAAATTCCAAATTTGTATCCACTCAGCGATGTCATCGGAATGATTTTTCCGAAGGAAAACCCATTGTCGCCATTTCTTTTTCAAATGGTGCAACTTTTCACACTGACCTGGACAATGGCCATGGGTGAACTTTCCTTTGTTCACCGCGCAATCTTTGCAAAATTGTTTGGTTTGGTTCTTGAAACGCTTGTTGTGATGAAGCTCAACCCACACATGCTCTTTGCCATATTCCGTCAATGGAAGGGGTGCTTTGCCTGCACCAGTTCGACTCAGACCACGTTTTGCCAATCTGCTTGCATTTTCTCCAAAGGAAATAGGTTTTTTGCGAAAGCACTTCTGCAAATGTTTGATGGCAGTGTTTCGCCGCGCAGTGTACTTCAAACCTATAGGCAGTCCTAATTTACACTTGCTGCATGTCCAACTACGTAAGTGCATTTGTATATCACTGACCTCGACAAAACTGGAAATCAAATGGCGCCGCTGGGAAATCAAACGAGTTGGCACTTCAGGATGCCATTTTGCACGGTGTCTGTATCTAAACACTGCAAATTGCCTGGTGGTGCCTTGAAACGATTGCTGACACATGTTGCAAGTCCACGTACCTACTGCCGCTTGATCAACTTTACCATCGCGCTTTGGCGCGTGCAATCTGGGACCCGAAAGTTCTTCAATGGACTCAACAGGATCCTTGCTTCTACGTGACTTGGAATGTGCAACGGACTCAACAGGATCCTTGCTACTTCTACGTGACTTGGAACGTGTAGGAGCAGGGCCATCATGGAGAGAAGCAAAATCAGAAAGCTTAGGTGAGGCACATCTGGATCGTTTCTTGGAAGACTTTTGCGATGCAAAATCACTGAGACAAATGCTTCTGGGCCACACCACCTCGCAAACGTTTGAAACCAACCGCTGCTGGATCCACTTCTTCAAGTGAAAAAGTTCGCTTTTTGCGTAACCAATGGTTGCTGTCTGCATCCTTTACAAACTCCCAGTGCCCACAGTGGTAATCAAAATAGAAACATGCCGTATCATGTGCTTCAGGGTTAATATCTAATATCTCATCCCACAAAGTATGCACCAAAAACCGCATCTGCAAAGCTTCAGCTAGCACCTGGGCCTCAAGTTTTCCGGACCAGGTGCCCGGAACTGCAATTGAATCCACATATTCAAGAAAAGACATCTTGGTATCCTTTCCTTTGGAATCTGTTTTGTCCCATTTTTTCTCATAGACTGGAGCCTTGTTTTTCATGGTGGCTACCGTGAAAGCACGAAGTTGCCTGTGAGAGCTTTTTTTCCCCGGTTCCTGTTCTGCCAGGGCTTGCACCAGTGCATGAAATAAACAATCTCCTTGTCCTGGATTACGCATCAAAATTCCACCTCTGTTCCATTTTTCTGGAATGTTTTCATGAGAAACAACTGAGACTGGAGCTGGTCGCCTGGGGCTGCGTTCTCGGTGTGCTGGTTTGACAGGCGCAGAGTCCCTCGGGCCATTCCAGTCCAAAATTGCTTCATCCTCTTCGTGATCCCACGTTTCAGTTTCCTGCTCCTTGTCATTTGCAGCAATGCTTGGGGCCGCTGCCGGCCGGCTGTTCTGCCAAGATTTTTCCAAATTGAGAAACATGCGTTTCGGGGTGCGCAACGGAGTGCTCTTGGTTTGCACGCGACGCGTCTTGACTGCACGCGTCATGACGACATCATAGCTGATGCCCTCCTCATCGACAATGCAAGACTGAATGATCTCTTCTCTGTCATCGCGTTTGGCATTGAAGGTCCAAACAATGTGTGTGCTCTTTTTGGGGGTTTTCCAAAATTTCGACTTCATCAAAACCATTTTGCTCCAAACATTGGCGCACATCATCAACATGTGCAACCTTAGGGAACCCCTCAAGAATCCATTTTGTGATCACAGTGGGACATGTGTCTACCGGCACCTTGATGCCGAGCTGAATCGAGCTGATGTCGTCCCCGTATGAGCCCTTGCTGATCTGCTTCTATCCCACACCGAGCGCCGTACTCCAACCAATTCTCTTGTCCATTCCAGGGTATCCACTGCATAGCCATTGGAGTCATATCAGGTGTGAGTCCCTCAATGAACCACCTGTTGCCAGCATGTTCTGTGCCGCTTGCGCGCAGCAGCGTCTCTGCAACTTCAGCGTTTGCAACTCGGACCATGCACTTGACAAAAGCCTTGTCAATGAGGTTGAGTCCCCAAATGTCTTGAATGCTTTCCTGAGCCATAGCTGATTGCGCATGGCACCATGCACGTGCCTGTGCTCCGGCATTGGAAGTGTTCCAATATCTGCAATATTTCCGATCCAGAATCATTCTGAGAACCACCGAATTCTCAATGCGCTGTCGCAAACTGATGGTGGTGGTGTTCTTGGGCCGTGCAAGTTCGGTGCCATCATGACCAATAAAAAATAGCCATCCAGCACGTACTTGGAGCTTTTGCGAAATGTGACCTGCAACTCTACCCCAAATGGCGTTTTCCAACCACGAGGGAAATTCTTGCTGTTCTTTGATTTTAGCTCTGCCAGTCATAAAAATGCTAGCTTTCATACCTGGTACAACGTGCAAAATATCGGAGGCCTCTTGTGCAGCATGTTCGTCGTCAGTCGTCAGCATGAAACACCACATGCAAATCACCGTGATCAAGCATCTGGTCGTTCATGAGGTCCAGGCGATCAGACAAATCGACCACATCACAAAATATCCGCACTTTGCCAGGGTCGCCAAACTCTTGAGGACGTGGGCGCCATTTTACCTGATGCCATTCCTCACTGTGTTCCTTCTGCCATCGACTGCTTTGTTTCTTGTTGATGTGAGACGTGTGCCATGCATTGCCAGTGGTCGAGGGACCCTGACATTGATCAGGATGAGCTTTTGAGGGCTCCCATGGTTGAGAGCGGAACTTGGAAGCTTTCCACCGCGAAGCTTTGGTTGCCGGGGCTTGAGCTTGTGTCTGCCAAGCCTCTGCCTCTTGCAAAATGGTTCTCAAACCTGTCATCAAAGTGCCATTGGATTGTTTTTTGGAAAGTAAAGACTCAAGCTTCCGCCTCAGCCACGCTTCCTCGCGATCTTCGCATTCAGCGTTCTGATGTGATTCAAGCAGCTTCTGCAGGGCATCGGCCAGCCCACCGCCACCACCACGCAATCTCTGTCTGCGTTGATTGAGTTTGAGACGCAGACGTGACAAGGTACAAACTGAAGGACAAATACGTTTCCGCCTGCGCTTCCAACAAACTCTACGCAGTCCACATTTTCTGCATTTCAATTTCCATTTGCATCTACCAATTGGATGAAACAACGCCACCACAGCAAATGGGCATAAGCCGGTAAAAGCCACAAAAGCAAACAGGAATCCATGTGCAAGAAGGATTCGCACCAAAAGGAGATACCTAATAATGACAAAGAACTGCGCAAAGAAGGGAGTGCAAAGAAGGCCAAACCAGGGCATCCCTTTCCACATAGCCAAAGCATAGGATCTGATGTCAAAACGCATGAAAGATGCTGAGATTGCAGCACATTGGCAAACACATCTCAGCTGCAACTCCAGTACCTGTTTGAAGACCAAGCGAAAACTATGGCTAACCCGCAGCAGCCGGATCAAGGAAACCATCAGGCTATAGAAGATGCCACACCCAAGCATCACCACTGAAAACGCAGCGCATCTGTAGAAACATCTCGGCTTCGTGAAAGCTGCGCATTCGAGACCATCATAGCATAGCGTTCAGAATAAGTTGTGAAAGGCCACAACCACACGTGTTGAAGCCGCACAGCGGCCCGTCAGGGCCGGCGGCCCATCAGGGCCAAAAAGGACATCACCAAACTCGACCCGGGGGGAAAACAATGACCAAAATAATGGAAACACCACAAGGCTTATCGCCGGAAGCCAACCTGCTCCAGGCAGACACGGCGCACAGCCGCAAGGTGTTTCAAAGTCATTAAATCATACCTACCCATAGAGGGCCAGTCCAATCTTTTCTGCAATGAACAATGCGGCTCCGGGGGCCGCGTGCCATGAAAATGCATGCAGTCCCATGCAACATGTCGCCAATCAGGCGTCCGGCACTGACCACACAAAATGCATCGGGTGGACACTTCTCTGTCAGCAATTTTGTCATATGCTGCTGGGCTGAGTGCAGCACCGAGCATCACTGCCCGTTGATGACTATTGGCTTGCTTGTACAACTTCGAAGCTGCAGTGAGGACCTTAGGATCATACACAAAATCAGTCACAATTTCCCGGGCATCACGGCGACTGCTGGCAACAAAACCCAACATCTGCTGATGTCGGAATGCTTCACGCAGACTGTGTGCAAAATGATTCAAAGTAGCTTTAAAAATTGCATCATCGCATCGAAAATCAAACGTGATGGTATGCAGGCGCCACAATCCATTATCAAGCTTTTGGAAACCAAAATCGTGAAGGAACTCGGCCACGCGGGTGGCCCACTTGCAATTGCCAAAGACAAAGCCCTGATCGTGCCAAAACTTTTCAGCACGAAAATAGTTTTTCACAGCTTCTTGGCCACTGATGAACATGGGGTCGGTCCAGTGACCTTCAAGTATGTGCCACAACTCATTGGAAGCCAAATTATTGAGGTTACAAACCGCAGTTTTCATGTTGCCCATCCATGTTTTGCAAAAGCCAATTTGAGGCGAAACAAGCCACCACCCCCACGTCAGCAGGGGCACAGCACGGGATCGAAAAAGGCTTCGTTTTTGTGCCATGGAAACAGGCAGTAAAGCTAAACGACGCCAAATAGTCTGAGCCACTTCTTCTCTTTTCACAATAGATGGCACTTCATTGCTTCCAAAGTCAACACCAAGCACACGGAGGTTATCAACAATGCAATTATGTTCAAATCCACTATCTCGAATCTGCTGCACGAGATCCAATGATTTGCAAAGCACTTTCATTTTATGATGGTTTTCTTTGAGTCCCAGCCGTTGGCACCACTGTCGCCAGCTGGTGCACGCCTGTTGCAAGCTGGCAGGCGGGTCAACCACAAAATTTCTGTCATCGATGAAGGAAATTTGCTGGAAAAACCATTAGCCCTTGCCATTCGCGTGACCGCAGTTTCAGCTTCGGCCAGATAAAGCACCATGGCCAGTGGAGCCATGGCGCACCCCTGAGGAATGGATGTGCAAACTTGGACGGCTTGTGGACAAGTGAAATTCAACAACTGGATCCATCGATATTGTTTACTCCAAACATGTCTGAGGTGACGGACCCATTCAACATGGAACCAGCGTGCTGCAAGAATCCGGAAGCTAATTCCGCACTCATATGATCAAAGGCTTTAGCCAGGTCAAGACTACAAAGGATATGATTCTGTTCATAGGCTGAGTCAAGCGCAAGAATGGCACTGTGAAGGCCACGGCCTTGCACAGCACCATGGACATCATTGGAAACAAGGGCAGCAGACAAGTGTCTGGCCCGGCGAGCCATTGCAGAGGAAAGCAGGCGACAAATCAAGGACTGCACACATATGGGCCTCAATGCTTGTACAGGCAGGATGCCGTCACAATAATCAGAATCTTTGGGCAACATCACGTGACGACAGTGATTCCAATTATCAGGGAAACAGTCACGGACACACCATTCATGCCAGAGCATCAAGAACTTCTGCCAAGCGCGCTCAGGCCAATAGCGCACCATCCGGCCCCGCAGCACCGGAATTGTACTGAGCAAGAGCGTGCAGCTCTGAGGGTTGCAGGTGCCAGTCATTTTGCATTGCCGGCCCGGGCGGCCGTGTCAAGGTGTTGCTACGCAGGCGCAGCAACTCTTCACATTTAGCGTTCCGTTGCCAAATTTGTTGCCAAAAGTTTGTGATAGCATCAAAGGTGTCCTGCAAATCATTGGTGACATAGGTGCTGCCGTCCTCGCGGGTAACTTGGACAGCATTGGGCTGAGCAGGGATGCAGCAGGAACCGTGGAAGCATGCCATGTAGAAACCACTGGTTTGAGGCGGCTGTCATCGGCTTTGACACGGAGTGCCAACTGAACACGACCCCGTGCCACTCCAAATTGGCCAGCATCCCGAAAGATGCGATTGGCAAATGCCAATAGATTTTCACGAGCTTCTTTATCGCACCACAATAATCTTGGTGGCGAATCAGTTAGTGCACCCCAACTCGTAGGATCCAGAAACCAAACCTGACCTTTGTGTTCTTGACCACTAGCTTTCAGCATTTGCAAGGCATGTTCACGCCCTTTGACACGAGCAAAACCTCGGATCAAGTTTTCGTTGGGCACCTTTTCAAAACGCCATGTATCTCCCAAGTGAAGAAACAAATCTTTGGGAGAAGCACTGATTCCAGATAACCAATGTCGAAAAAACTTGCCAGGACCCTGAGCCACTTGTGACTTAGCATCACCTGCCAAAAACTTCAGATCACAGCTGATTCGGAAAACAAAGCTATCGTCGCGATCAATAGTTCTGCTTGGCCCCGGGCGCTGAAGCACTGAACCAGGCACCAAACCCGGCGCAGAGTGCGAACAGTGTGTGTGTGTGTACTTGTATGTTGCCACAGCCTGGGCCCACCGGAGTGAGTGGCTGGAGGCAACGTTCGGGCGCCATGGCGCTGGTATATTCAACATTTGTTGCACAGCAGATTCAGCTCAGGGAGCTGAAGATCGGAGTCTCTCCTCCAAAATCACCATTGCTTTGCGTTGGCGGTCCAAGGCAAAAGAATTCCACGCGATGGCTGCCGTAACAGCTTGGTTCCACTCATGCAAGGTGCTCAAGCCTTGTTTTGCTTTTGTCTGGACCACGCGGTCCACCGCATCATTCAAAAATCTCTGCTCAGAAGCTGAGCAACCTGAAGGTGGTGACCATTCTGCATGTGCGCAGAGTGCGAACACTTAGCCATCCAGACCATTCTTTGCATCAGTCTTTCCGAGACATATCCAGCAGAGAGAACCTCTTGCAAATTCCAGCCTTGATATTTCAGGTCGCCAGGTATTTCAGGCGTGTTGACGGAGGCCGCATCCATGACCACCAGCTGCCTGCGATATGAGCAGGGCTTCACTCCAATCTTGCAAATCAGTAGCTTGACAAAGCAAATTCCCAGCTTCATTTTCATCAAGAGCATGGCACAAAGCACCTGATCCGCGCAGCACTTGCTTAACACCACAGTCTTGAGCCCTGGCCTTCCAGGCCCTGGACTGACTCCAACGCGTTCTCGGCTTTGCACCAATGTTCTCGGCATTCTTAGGCACAGCGACTGTTCTACTGGCACCGTCTGCGACAGTGGCTGGCGCAGTGGCTTGCCGCTTTCGCCAGCGTTTGCCGGGTTTCAGCTTGCCTTTTTCAGTCACATCAATCAGGGTTTTCAAGCGATCTAGTAGCCCCTGAGGCTGAGCAGCTGCACGAGCAGTCAGCTGCTGCAAGGCTTGAACTAGACCGTATTCGTCACCTTTTTTGTTCAAACTAACAGTATCTTTCTTTTGTTTTGTTTTGCCACCTTTGCCGCCTCCTCTGGTCACCGGAGTCGGATTGGAGACAACATCTTGGATCAAAGCCTGGAGACCATGCAGCAATTTCTGTTCCATAGTCTGCGCTTTCCCACCTCCCCGAAAAGACCGGATCTCATGTTGACAGGTGGTGGCCGGCCCAGCAGGGCCCTGCAGAGATGCCCAAAAAACTTTGCAAAAAAATTGTCTAAATTGGTTCACGCAAACAACCATTCCTCTACGCCTGCGGCGGAACTTGCGAGGCCAGGCGTGTCGCCGAACCCCAATTTTCCGACACATGTACACCTTTCTGTTGCAACGCCCGCCAGTGCGAAGACACGTTAAGCATGAAGAAGGAGATTGCATCCAAGAGGTCAACCGCGCAAAAGATCGGCAGCACTACAGCCAAAACGCCAAGACAGTCTTACACAGTCCATTGGTGAACCACACCATCAGCTTGAACTATTTATAATTCAACTGCGACCCCATCCAGAGGCTTAAACAGAAAATTCCAGTGTAGAAAATGCTTGTAAGGCACCAGTCACTGCCAGTGAAAGCCAAACCATCTGAGAGAAAGCCTAGGGCAGTCAGCCACATAGGTTCCAGTAACGCCTTTGATATCCAGGGGTTTTTGCCAGTTCAGACACCAAACGGTCATGTCGGCCGTCACCAACAAGTGCAACAGCATAGGATCCCAGGCAGTGAGTCTGCCTTTCTCTCCATTCTTTTTCAAACCTCTGTCTCTTCCCTTCCAGAAGAACAAAACAGCGACAGCAAAAATGCAAATCAATTCAGAAACAAAGCAAGCCAATCTGAAATCCAGAACGTTCAGTCTGTACCACCAAAACTTGAAAGCCAAAGTCCATGAACTACCACGTAACTCCGCAGCCATAAGAGCAGTGATGACTGATCGACTGAAATTTCTCACCAGGAAATTGACAAATAGCAAAATAGCTTCACATCTAAATAGAAGCCAGCACAGCAACAAAAGTACATTCAGAACTCCACACCGCAGAGGATGCGCTTTCTCATCGTAACGCTCCGCCTGCTCCGCAAGCTTGGCAAAGTAGACGTCCTTGTCGCGTGGCATATGGCTTGAGATGCAGGCGAGAACACACGAAATTTCCTGAAATCCCCAAGATTTCCTCTGGCTTGAGCCATAATGGCTACGGTGTTCAGAGATCAAGCCAGTGTTCAGAGCACATGTCAAAGCGTATGCCAGACGCCCGCAGCCTTTCATATCATCGGGGCGCCCGTTGCGAAGTGACTAGAATTTCCTCCTTCATAAAACTAAGATTGTGGGCCCTGGAATATTCTCTTTATACAATCAAAGTAGCCAGCTTTCCGTGGACTTGCAAGTGTTCATCATAACCCTATACTAACTGCCCTCTCGGAAATCCTGAAACGAAAACGCTTTTACCAAGAAAATCAAATATCGTGCCCGGCCCCCCGTACCATAGAAGGAATTCCAGGGGATGCAATGAAGAACTGCCAAGGCAAGAGCAGGGGACAAAACAGCCACCTCACACCTACCCTCTCTTTCTGCCTCCCTCCCTTCCTTCCTTCAGCCTTTCCTTGCTGCCTTCCTCCTTTTATTCCTTTTCTCCTTTTCCGGGTCTTTTCGAACTTAATTGTCTTTTACACTTGGCAAGTTTTCTGAAACCTATCCCTTATCAAAAGCGCGTGTCAAATTTTCAAAGCACATAGCAAAGCATGTCATAAGACAGCAAATACAAGCCAAACGCTCTGTTCACTCCAGACCGATCCTTCATCTTCTGGTAGAACACTTTCGACTCTGCCTGAGCGGCTTTTGGGATGAGGCCCTGATCCAACAGCTTGAGGATGGTGTCGCAAATCTTCTGCAACTCGTTCTCAACCTTGACCCGGTAGTCCTTAGCATAGCCTGCTTGGGTCTCATTGCCCTTGGACTTCTCCTTTTGCTCCACGCTTGAAATGATGCGCCAAGCAGCACGACGAGATCCAACGGTGTTCTTGTAGGCCACAGACAGCAAGTTGCGCTCCTCCACTGAAAGCTCCGAGCCATCATCACCGACTGCCTTCATATAGTCGGCCATCTCATCATAGCGTTCAGCCTGCTCGGCGAGTTTTGCAAAGTAGACGTCTCTCTCGCGGGGCATGGTTTTGGAAAGTTTCCAAGTGGATTGAAACTGATCACAGGCTCACCAATCTCCCTAGCAGCTTGAACTTCAAAGGCAACGAAGAGCAGGCTTCTAGTTCGGAAACTTCTTTGAGAGACCTGCTTCTGATTCCAATAATTACTAGATGTCTCTGTAGCAAATCATGACTCATCACTGCCTGCTGCCCACACCCTGCAAGACTTGCACTACGCGCAATGTCGCGGGTTCTCAAACATCCGCAGGAGGGAGCTGAAGAAAAGGGCGCTTCAATCAAGAAGTGCTATGGAGAAGATGTGGCTGAGCGAGCCGCCAGCCCAGCTCAGAGAACAAACAGAACAGTTCGGCTCAAAGAAGGAAAGATTAGCTCCAAGGTGATAACAGAGGGGAGAGATAGCGCAGAGAAGAAGACGAGATAACTCAGACAAAAAGGTTGTTCAGCTTAGAACTGCCCAAAGCAAGAATAGCTGAGGGAAGAAGCCGCTCAGGCAAAAGGTAAATTCATGAAGGACGCTGATGGCAGAAACCGTTTAACCACCCGGCCGGAGTGGGAGTCGCGCCTACCCACACAATTTTTTCTACTAATTACATGTTGTCAAGCACAAGAATTTCCATGCGAACTGTCTCTGCCATGTCCTCTTTTTGCTACCTCTAATGTCGCTTTCTGACGCTGCACAGAAAGACTGCATCGAAAAGAAGCCTTCGCCACAGCCAAACATGGCAGTGAAGGACGGGCGGGCCGCCACAGCCAAGCACCATGCCCGTGGTGGCGGCTTGCACTGCCGAACATGGCTTTTTGGCGCTGCGAGTAACAAAAACTGTGACATCATACTAGATTTCTAACATCATGATGGCTGCTGGTCAGGCGTGATTTTGCCCATGCCTTTTTTCATCATACTGTCCCCCACCTTGCTGTGGCAAGAAATGACACTAGACGACAGTGGGGCCCGACATGAAAACAGGAGGGGGTAGATTAGGAAGAGAGGATATGAAGATGAATCATGGTGAAGGATGATGAATAATGAATGAGGTTGCTGAGGCATCAGGATTTATGGATGTAAAATGATAGTGAAGTTATCAATGTATGTATATCTGCGTGTCCGCATGGCGTCTATTTCAGATGACTGCAATGACGCAGGGGAATCGCGATTTGCGACATGAGGATACATTGTCAAGAAGCAAGGCATGTCGCATCTTGGCCGCAAGACAGGAACTGAAGCTCAAAGGCAACGGGCCAAAAGATCGTTGATCGTTCTACGAAGTTGAGACTCGACGTCAAAGCGTCGTTGCCTCGCTTGTCCACAGACATATTTCTTGCTGGATGCAATAGCGGTGAAACCACGATCGTGCTGGCCACACCAATAAGCAAAGTGGAAGAAAGGAACTGTGTAGCAATATTCTGCGGCATTTGTCAACAGCCATTCATCTTCAACCACGCAAGACATTTTCGACGAGAAGTCGTGGCATCTGGCTTCTGTGTTACGAAGCAAGACACGCCATCATAGCCTGAAGGATATTCGCCTGTCCATGTCTGGGGAAGTTTTTACATCTTACATTGGACGAAAGATGACGAAAGTACTGCCTGAGCTGCTACCGGAATGAATCTCAAATCTACGCTTTGGACCCAGAGGTCATCTCCTCACCTGTTGCCGACCATGTTTGACAGACAACCAATTTGGGAGCAGGCAAGGCAATACTAGTAGTACCGCACAAGGCGGTGGCGGAAGTTTCAAAGAATAGGAAACCTATAGGAGAGGTGAGTTGTTGTGATGCATGCATGGCAAAGCGAATGCAATGCGTGCACTGGTCACCTCACCCACAACTGCTAGATGTAGTGTGGTGTAGCGCAGCTGTAGTTGTAGTTGTAGTGTAGTCGAGTTGTAGTTGTGGTTGTAGTGTAGTGTGGTGTAGTGTAGTGTAGTGTAGTGTAGCGTAGTGTAGTGTAGTGTACGTAGCGTAGCGCAGTCGCATTTGTAGTTGTGGTGTGGTGTAATGAGTGTAGTGTAACGTAATGTAGTGTAGTGTGCTGTAGTGCTGTGTGCTGTAGCGTAGTCTAGCGTCGTGTGGTGTAAAGTAGTGTAGTTGTAGTGGTAGCTGTCGTTGTAGTTAGTGTAGTGTAGCGTACTGTAGTGTAGCGTACTGTAGTGTAGCGTAGTGTAGTGCAAGTGGTGTAGCGTAGTGTAATGTAGTGTAGATGTAGTTGTAGTCGTAGCTGTAGTTGTAGTTGTAGTCTAGTGTAGTGTAGTGTAATGTAGTGTAATGTAGTGTGCATAGTTGTAGTTGTAGTTGCAGTCGCAGCTGTAGTTGTAGTTGTAGTTGTACTCTAGCGTAGTGTAGCGTACGTAGTGTAGCGTAATGTAATGTAATTAGTGTAGTGTAGTGTAGTGGAATGTAGTGTAGCTGTAGCTGTAGCTGTAACTCTAATAGTAATAGTAGTTGTAGTTGTAGTTGTAATGTAATTAGTGTAGTGTACTGTAATTAGTGTAGTGCAGTGCAGTGCGGTGCAGTGTAGTGTAACTGGTGTAGTGTAACTGGTGTAGTGTAACTGGTGTAGTGCAACTGGTGTAGTGTAGTGTAATTAGTGTACTGTAGCGTAAAATATTTGCAGTTGTAGTGGTAGTGTGGTGTAGCTGTAGTTGCAGTAGCAGTTGTCTATCTACCTACCTACCTACCTACCTACCTACCTTACCCTACCTACCTACCTACCTACCTACCAATCCAACTAGCTATCTATCGTTCTTTCTTTCTTTCTATCTTTCTGTCTATCCATCTATCTGTCTATCTGCAAGTTTGAAACGAAGCTATCCTGCAAGACTTCCTCAATTCTTGAGCTTGGCAACATCAGAAGCGCAGCAAGTCTGCGAGACCTCCGCACCTTTTGAACTTGACAACATCAAAAACAAAGCTATTCTGCAAGACTTCCTCAATTTTTCGACGTTGACAACATCAAAAACGAAGCAATTCTGCGAGACTTCCCTCAAAAATAGAAAGTTGAGCTGACGGCCTCGTACCAATGCGTTTTGCGATTTTTCCACTCCATCTGTCTAAAGTAGTGCGACTGCCACGAAAAAGTGAGGCCAGGTCATAAGAAGTGCTGCACCTGTCACACAAAATCATCTTCCCAAAACTGAAGATCTGATGCTCCAAAATGCAGACCGTCTGAGGAAATCAGCGCCCGGACCTCCTAACTCCTCTGATGAACATGTCTTTTGTTCTGCGCCTGCCACGCGACATGCATCTTTCCAGATCCTCTTCAAATGTCCCACGCCTGCCATCGTTTTGGAAATACTACAAAACCCTCAGTTTTGCTCACTTTTGACCAGGTGCGCACTCCCTTGCGCCTGCCACGAAAAAACTGCACATCCAAAAGTGCTCCGGACCCGTCAGTTTTTTTGCACTTTTGACTTCGAAACGTGCTTCGCGCCACAACCGCGCGCAATTTTTCACCTCTCATCTCCCCAGATCGCTCCGCACCCGCCGCTTTAGCGAGCCTACTTTTCGACCCTCCGGAGCCACAAATCATTGCAAAAACGAATGATTCGCGACTTTTCTACCTTTTCGCACACCTGCATCTTCTTTCTTCTGACTCTTTCTCTTCTCTGATCTTCTCTCTTCTTCTCTTCTCTTCTCTGACTCTTCCCACCTCTGCTTTTTCATCTGTTTATATTGTCGGAAGTTTGACTTCTAAACTTCCTTCGACCACCAGAGGCTTCACAGCAGAAATCCCAACCATTTGCTAAGTTCAATCCTTAGCCCAAACTGGAATAGAGAGAAATCGTGTGGAACTGATGTTTGGAAGATTTTTGGATGATTTTGTCAAGTTTTGCAGGTAGCCGCTTTCTTTCCTGATCACAGGAAACAGGACAGTAAAAAAAGCAAAAGAAAAGCAGACAAGCAAAAAACGCAGAGAAGCAAACAAGCACAAAAGCAGAGAAGCAAGAAAAACAGAAAAGCGAAAAAAAGAAAAGCAGAGAAGCGGAAAAAAAAAGCAGACAGCAGAGAAGCAAGAAAGTATAGAATCAAAAAACAGAGAAAAGCACAGAAGCAGCAGAAAGCAGAGAAGCAAAGAAGCAGAAAAATTAAAGCGGAAAACATCTCCAAACCGCAGAAAGCAATGGAAGGTCCAAGGAAAAGGGCGAAAAGAATTCCCCGAACTGACCCCCAAAAAAAATCTTCAAAAATACCCTCCCCTTCATTAATGGCGCATCTGTTGCGTTCCTTGCCACTACGGGAGCTTTTCTGATCCTCAGAAAGAAAAGTCACATCGTTGAATGCATTCAACATTGCGTATATTTCAGAAATTAGCAAGGCATCTTTCCAATGCGCTTAGCAGCGGAGGGCTAGGATGCAAGCTTGCAACGAAAGCTTATCGTCGGGCATTTGTGATGGCACCATGACCGTCGACCTGAAGGCCTATATTGAGAGCCGGGCATTCACAAAATACGACCCCCCACACGCTTTCAGGTTGAAGAGCGGGCAGCTCTGCGCACACGCAAGTCACTCCCATCAAAAAAAGACATTGTCTGAAACGGCGACCGATCTTGAAACAAATCAAAACCATTGAAAAAATATATCTGCTCGCGGTTCCCGGGTTTTGATCATACTTCATACGTCAAAATTTAAAAACGAACAGCAAAGAAAACACCTCCGGTTTCGATTCAAGATACCTGCGCTCACAGACCATTTTTCACACCTTTCGACGTTGCCAATTGTAATTGTACCTATATCCATGAGTGGGCACGGAGACCTTTCTCCCGCAATGCTGAAAAGAGAT
Organism: Cladocopium goreaui; assembly: GCA_947184155.2. Taxonomy (NCBI): domain Eukaryota; class Dinophyceae; order Suessiales; family Symbiodiniaceae; genus Cladocopium; species Cladocopium goreaui. The sequence goes on from CAMXCT020006685.1 coordinate 191,298, forward strand.
CATAGCTATGTTCAAAATTCTGGTCAAAGTTTATATCACGGAGCCAATAAAGGTGCATCAAATGACTTTGAACATGGTGTTCAAAGAAAAATTCCGTCAAATGGCCATGGTCTTCAAGAAGTTGTTGAACCAGTGCGCCTTCTACTTTCGGAGTGTCGATATCTAATTTGAACGCACAAAAGTCGCCCATGCGACACAGTTCACGGATGCGATGTACAGGGTTGTGCATATCGCCTTCGTTGATCGATACAGGAATACCATTGTACCAGGTCAGGCGGGGCTCCCACTTGGCCCGCACATCTTCAGGCGTCCCAGCCCAATATTGTGAAGCATTCTTTTTCTCCATCTCCCAAACATAAATTTGGTCCATTTCAATGCCTCTTTCTTCGTATTTGGTGACAAAAAAGTTCAAAGCGTCGACAAATCTCGACCCACCTGCATCGAAGAAAATACGGCGCGAATTGCTGGATGTTGTAGATGGGAAACTTTTATTGTCTGCCAGAACCAGCCAGTCAACTGAAAATGTAAACAACTCTGGTTTTTTCAAGCAAAGAAATCTGGGGTCTCGGAGTAAACCAACCAGAGGCTCTATGACCTGCTTTGTCGCCATGGGGCCGGGGCAAATCTGCGAAAAAATGTCAGACTTGGACGTCGCCGGTGTTTTCTTCAAGTTCATGGCAAGCCACTCCTCGGTTGTGCCCTTCAACGCTCCACACAAAACATGTCGATCTTTGGTGAGCTGAACCGCGTTTAGTTTGAACTTCTTTTCAATGGCCGATGGCAAGTAACTCGTCTGACTGCAGCTTGTTTTTGGACTCACTGCTGAGGGCATTTGGCCAGCAAAGTTCGTCATAGCGACTGGACCTGCGTCATAGATGCCAGCAGGACGCTCCTGCGTGGCAAAGCTCTGCAAAAAAATCTGCGCGTCACAGCTGTCATCAGCAAGAGCTGCAAGCGCAGTAGCAGCAAACACCGGCCAAATCATCAACGCAGCTTCATTGGCACTGCTGAACGTAGTTCAATATCTACGAGTCTCGAAGATGGCTCTTGAACCACATTTTCAAACATCCAATACGAAGAAGTAGCCGAGAAACTTGGCAAACCAAGTTCATCGTCGCACTTTTCTGGGGATGATTTCTCGACGGAAATCATTGTTTTGATTGGTTTGATTTTTGCAAAATCACTTGTGGCACTGCGATGCGTTGCAATAGCTTGCCTGCTTTGTCATGACCCGATTCCCAAGAGCATGGCTGGCGAACCGTCATCACAAAGAATTAATTATGAGAAACCATGTTGTTGCAAAGAACAGGTTGGTCCGTTATTTGTTTTTCTAGCCCCCAACTCTCTGATTGCGAAACTTGTTCCACCAATCTTCAGAAATTAACCCCAGAAGGCTGCATGGTTTGATTTAACAACCACTAGAGTCAGGGTATTAAAAAAGTATTAAAAAACGTCGCGACATCACTAAACCAGTAGCAACGTCGGGACACTTGGATGGGCAGCGAGTTAAAATTTAATATATACACGCAATTTAAGGAGTTTAGTGAACTAGTTTAACGCCACTTTATCTGGCTAGGAAAAAATAGTTTATCGAACAGCCTAAACTAGCCCATGGCCTTAGCTAGTTTAGCCTGACCCTAGACTAATTTAGCGAAACTGGATCATCCGAAAGCAGTGGCCCTTTTGGAACACAAAATGAACTTATCCTGTAAGCACGACGGAATTTTGTAGTCCTGGGCCGTTCTGGCAATATTGGCACAAAGCGAATGGAGTTTGGACAATGCTGGCAAACAGGATGACATCGCTCAGTCCTTGTTTCGTACTACAAAACGATGGCACTATGGTGCTGAAAAAGTGGTAAGGCAAACCATTTTGGGTTTGCTATTATTTCCTGTGGTTTCATTGAAGGCCGGTTTTGCCTGTTTCATACTGCTTCCATATATACAAAGATGGTGTCCTGATCTTGGGCTGCCAAAGTCACCCAATGCCAAGACTTTTAGCAAACCCAACTGAAAAATGGAAGGTCCCAACGAGACTGCTACAAAATGATTACAGACAAGGTTCCACCCCCTAGCCGAATGGCTCAAAATCCTGGCACAGATGTCACTGCAGTGGCTTAAGCAAGAAGAATCTAAGCGAGCAGGCAGAGAAGTTCTGGATGGAGCCGTAGCCCAGAGAAGAGGTAAACAATGTAGCTCAGAGACGTTGACAAGAGAGATAGCTCAGAGAAGATCGAGAAGATCGAGCCCGCATAGCCATTCAGCCATTCAATCAGTCAGTCCATATACGCCAGCCATTCCATCACTTGAACCCCCATGCCGTTCAAAGCAAACCTTCCTGTAGGCCTGTTGTCTGATACCCGGCACTGCCGGGTGCTTTGAAAGTTTTTATTCACAGAACCTGCACAGTAAGCTTTGCACAGTAACAGTTGTTAGCAGGACCCATGGCCCAGGGAAGCCTGGAATGGATTGAAAGCAACAATACAGACTGAAAATAATTTTGTATAGTTCTATCTTGTCTCACGTGGATCTATATATGTTCTTTTAGGCTGCATGGCGCGCAAATATTCAACTCCCCCTGTCATTGGAGGAATAAGTGGGTGGCAGCATTTTTTTTGTCGCAAAGGGCGCTGCGAGAAGTAGCCCATGGATGCACATGGTTTTCCATGGTATTCTTGCGAAGATCATAGTCCCGCATAGTCCTCTGGCAAGAGTTGCAGCGAAGTCAAAGGTGGGATCAGGCACTGCAGCAAATGTGAAAAAAGGATGGCATATGATAGCATTCTCAAGGAATGGATCCGAAGTGGTTCCCCAGTCAAGTGCGTCACCTGTCAATCCAACGACTTAGCGTCAGCAGAGAGCTGCGGAGCACCCGGGCATCTGTCCTTCTTCTACTTGAACCCGTCACAAAGAGAAAGAGAAAAGCTGCACTTTGAGCTTCTGGAGGCCAGGTCCTAGGTCTCGCAATGATCCCAGAGCGAGCCCATCACAGTCTCGATATTGGAATGGAAGTGCTAAGTGCACAAGCTTTTGCCCGCCACGCCAATCGTCACGTTTTCTATTCTTTCGTTTAGCCCATCCCATCTCATCTCCTCTCATACATCTTGTCTTGTCTTGCTTGTGCTTGCCCTTGCTTCTTGCGGTCGTGTCCGCTCATTGTGCCTCCATGTAAAACAAATATAGCACCTTCTGATTTCCGATTGTCTGACTATATACACACTTGGTTTCAGCTCCATATAGTCAAAGGAAGTTTGGATGTCAAACTTCCGACATCTGGACAGATGCAGCAGGAAGAGTCAGAGAAGAGAGAGAGTCAGTAGAAAGAAGATTAGAGCGCGCGAAAAGGTAGACAAGTCGCCAAACACTGTGTTTTCCCAATGTTTTGGGCCTCGGAGGGTGGAAAAGTGGGTTCGCTAAAGCGGCGGGTGCGGAGCCATCTGTCGGATAAAAGATCAAAAAATTGCACGCGGCTGTGGTGCCAAACATATTTCGAAGTCAAATGTTAAAAACACCTCAGCTCCGGCGCCCATTTGGAAGTTGATCTGCGCAGAAAGTGCACGCGGCGTTGGCGCAAAGCACATCCCCAAGCCAAAAGCAGCCTCGGAGCACTCTTGGAAGTTGAGTTGCTCAAGTGTATGCGGCTGTGGCGCGAAACATATATCGAGGTCAGAGTGAAAATTTTAAACAGTTCAGGTCCGGAACCTTTTGGTAGCTGAGTTGTTCAAAAAAATGAACGCAGCTGTGGCGCGAAGCATATTTCGAATTCAAAATTGCAAAATCGCACCACGTTCGACCGCCTACTTTTGGACTTTCGACCGTCCTTTTGCGTGGCAGGCGCAATGGATTCTGCACTTTTCTTGAAGCGCACAAAACGTAAAGTTTTTGTTGCAATTTCAAAAACGGAGCAGGCGTGGGACGTTTGAACAGGAGCTGCAAAGATGCACTTCGCGTAACAGGCGCAGTGCAGGACACATCCTCATCAACATGTTGGGACGTCAGGGAGCGGATTTCGTGATAGGGGTTGCATTTCTGTTTTTTTTGACAGCGTGCCACCTCATTTGGCTAAGCCTCACACAATTTTTTCCTCACGCAATTTGTTTCCTTTCACGCCTTTTGTGCTTGTTTTTTCGGGCGGCACAGACAAGCTTGACTTGCCAAGCTCCGTACTTGTCTTTTTCTGACGATGCGGATAAAACGAGCCTTCCGCAGTGCAAAAGTTGCGACGGCGTTTCCTGGAGGGGAATGTTCAAAGTGGAACCCGTAGAGGTGACCATGCCGCCTAAGTTGTCATGGTTTTCTTCTGGTCTGTCTTTTCATCTGTCAACGCGGCGCACACGCATGTCTACAGCCGTTTACATCCTAGTGGAAAGAGGAGAAATAGATAGCTACAAGTACAGCGACAGATGAAAAAGACGCATAGATAAACACGCAATAGGATAGACATGGATAGACGCATAGCCAAGATCCATACATGAATAGACACGACGATTGATCGAAAGACGAACAGATGAACAATAAAGAATCAGGTTGTAGATATGTAGACAGGTAGGTAGGTGGATAGACTTTAGATAGATAGAGGGATAGATGGATGGATGGATGGATGGATGGATGTAGACAAATAGGTCAATAGACAGAGAAAGAGAGATAAATATAGATAAAGAGAGAGAGAGAGAAGAAAAAAACAAGATGCAGCCCACGAACCCGAATGCAGTCACGAATAACACGTTTGTGAAACAAACTATTTGAACAGTCTTGTACGTTTTTACCCTGTTACCGTACCAGTGCACTGTAGACGGTGGAATGCGAAAGGGGGTGTAGTGCAAAGTGTGGAGCGTGAAGAAAGTCGAGTGTTAAGTGGGGAATGTAGCGCGTAGAGTGTGAAGTGGGAATTGCGGAGTGCGGAGTGTAAAGTGTAAAGTGTGGGGTGGAAAGTGTGACGTGTAGAGTGTAAAGTGCATAGAGCAGAGTGTAAAGTGTAAAGTGTGCAGTGTAGAGTGTGGAGTGTAAAGTGCAAAGTGTGCAGTGTAAAGTGTGAGGTGCGGAGTGTAGAGTAAAATGTAGAGTCTTGAATGTAGAGTGCAGAGTGTAGAGTGTAAAGTGTAAAATGTGGAGTGTGAAGTGTAAAGTGTGGAGTAAAAAGTGTAAAATGTAGAGTGGGGAGTGTGGAGTGTAAAGTGTGGAGTGTAAAGTGTAAAGTGTGGAGTGTAAAGTGTAGAGAGTAGAGTGTCGAGTGTAGAGCGCGGAGTGTAAAGTGCGAAGTGTAGTGTGGAGAGTGTTGAGTGTTGAGTGTAAAGTGTAGAGTGTGGAGAGTAAAGGTGTCAAGTGTGGAGTGTGGAGTGTGGCGCGTAAAAGCGTGGACTGTACAGTGTGGAGTGTCTAGTGTAAAGTGTGGAGTGTACAGTGTAAAGTGCAGAGTGCGGAGTGTCCAGTGCAGAGTGTGGAGAGTAAAGTATAAAGTGCGAAGTGTGGAGTGTAAAGTGTAAGGTGTAAAGTGTGGAGTGTAAAGTGTAAAGTATAGAGGGTGCAGTGTAGAGTGCACAGTGCTGAGTGTAAAGCGTAGTGTGTAGAGTGTTGAGTGTAAAGTGTAAAGTGCAAGGGTAAAGTATTGAGTGTGAAGAGTGGGGTGAAAAGTGTCAACTCTGGAGTGTAGAGTGTGGAGTGGGAATTGTGGAGTGCGCAGTGCGGAGTGTAAAGTGTAAAGTGTAGGGTGGAAAGTGTGAAGTGTAAAGTGTACACTGTGGAGTGTAGTGTAAAGTGTGGAGCATAGAGTGTGGAGTGTAGGGTGTAAAGTGCGGAGTGTAGAGTGTAAAGTGTAGTGTGGGTGTGGGGTGTAGAGTGTTGAGTGTAAAGTGTAAAATGTGGAGTGTGAAGTGTAAAGTGTGGAGTGTAAAGTGTCCAGTATGGAGTGCGGAGTGTGAAGTGTAAAATGTAGTGTGTGAAGTGTAAAGTGTAGAGTGTAGAGTGTGGAGTGTAACGTGTAACGTGTAAAGTGTAAAGTGTGAAGTGAAGAGTCTAGAGTCTAGAGTGTCGAGTGTGGAGTGTAAAGTGTAGAGTGTAAAGTGTTGAGTGTGGAGTGTAAAGTGTAGAGCGTAGAGTGTAGGCGTAGAGTCTCTGAAGTGTGGAGTGTAGTGTTGAGTGCGGGGTGTAGAGTGTGGAGTGTAAAGTGTAAAGTGTGCAGTGTAAAGTGTAAGGTCCGGAGTGTAAAGTGTAAAATGTAGTCGGGAATGTAGAGTGCGGAGTGTAGAGCGTAAAGTGTAGAGTGTGGAGAGTAAAGGTGTCAAGTGTGGAGTATAAAGTGTAAAATGTAGAGTGTGGAGTGTGGAGTGTAGATTGTGGAGTGTAAAGTGTGAAGTGTAGAGTGTGGAGTGTGGAGTGTTGAGTGTTGAGTGTAAAGTGTAAACTGTGGAGTGTAGAGTGTGGAGTGTGGAGTGTAAAAGCGTGGGCTGTAAAGTGTGGAGTGCCTAGTGTAAAGTGTGGAGTGTACAGTGTAAAGTGCAGAGTGCGGAGTGTCCAGTGCAGAGTGTGGAGAGTAAAGTATAAAGTGCGGAGTGTGGAGTGTAAAGTGTAAGGTGTAAAGTGCGGAGTGTAAAGTGTAAAGTGTAGAGGGTACAGTGTAGAGTGCACAGTGCTGAGTGTAAAGTATGGACTATGAAGTGCAAAATGTTGAGTGGAGTGGGGAGTGTAGAGTGGAAAAAGTGTAAAGTTTTTAGTGTAAAGTGTAAATGTGAGTGCACAGTGTAGAATGTAAAGTGTAATAGTGTGAAGTTCGAAAACTGCGCCTGCACGCAAAATAACATTCCAGGCGCAACGGATCATCACCAAATACTACCCCTGTCATGCAAAATGACACTCTCGCGATGTCAGATGCCTGCCACACGATTTGCACGTTTGTCACCACTTGGCGCAGCCCTGACAATGCAATTCGCAAAAACACGTCTAAAGTGCTGCACCTGCCACGCAAAATGAACATGGACACGTCCAAAGTGCTGCACACGCCACGAAACATGATAGTCATCTTCTGAGAACCTTGCAAAAGCATTGCACCTGTCACAGAAACGACTTGCGACACTTTTTCAGACACATGAGAATGTCACCAGGTGCCACGCCTGCCACACAAAACGACATTACAGTCTGTTTTGAAACCGTCGAAAATGACAGGTTTTGCAGCTTCCCCCATACACACGGCGACGCCACAAGCAAACCAGAGAAGCGCCATGAGACCTGTTGGAGCCTCAAAACGACCATTTCGTGAGAGAGTTCCGCAAATTTTCACACTTTGTAGCTTCAAAATCGACGTTTTCCTAGGAGCTTTTTCATGAACCTCAGAATTTGCTACCTCAAAATTGATGTTTCGTGCAAAGCTTCGGTCAATTTTCATCACATCTCACAAAATGCCACGCCTTCAGCACTTGACGCGGCCCTTACAATGCGATTCGCAAAAACACGCAACACGACATGTCTGAAGTGGCGCACCTGCCACGCGAAATGACGATGGAGGTCTCCAAAGTCCTGCGCCTGCCACGAAACCTGCAACTCATCTTCTGAAAACGAAGCAAAAGTATTGCGCCTGCCACACAGAACGACTTTCGATACATTATGAAACATGTTGGAATGTCACAAGGTGCCACGCTTGCCACGCGAAACGAGGCGACGCGACGTTTGAAACCTCCAAAAGTGACCACTTTTGCAGAACTCGCCATAGGCACGGCCATAGCGACCTCTCGCGGACGGTTGCGAACGGTTGCGAACGGTTGCGGACGGTTGCGGACGGTTGTGGACGGTTGCGCAACGTCTGGCGAACACAGCCTCAACGCCCAGACCCCCAGATTCGGGAATGAGAGATAGATACAGAGAGATCGAGAATCGAGATAGATAAACAAATAGACAGGCAAACGGATAGAAAAAGACAAAGAGAGATGGAGATAACGAGGGGAAGAAAGAGAGAAGAAAGAGAAAGAGAGAGAGAGAGGGGCAGAGAGAGGGGCAGAGAGAGAGGCAGAGAGAGAGGCAGAGAGAGAGGCAGAGAGAGAGGCAGAGAGAGGGGCAGAGAGAGAGGCAGAGAGAGAGGCAGAGAGAGAGGCAGAGAGAGAGGCAGCGAGAGAGGCAGAGAGAGAGGCAGAGAGAGAGGCAGAGAGAGAGGCAGAGAGAGAGGCAGAGAGAGAGGCAGAGAGAGAGGCAGAGAGAGAGGCAGCGAGAGAGGCGGCGAGAGAGGCAGCGAGAGAGGCAGAGAGAGAGGCAGAGAGAGAGGCAGAGAGAGAGAGGCACAGAGAGAGAGGCAGAGAGAGAGAGGCAGAGAGAGAGAGGCAGAGAGAGAGAGGCAGAGAGAGAGAGGCAGAGAGAGAGAGGCAGAGAGAGAGAGGCAGAGAGAGAGAGATGCAGAGAGAGAGGCAGAGAGAGGCAGAGAGAGAGGCAGAGAGAGAGAGAGAGAGAGGGGCAGAGCCTCACCCACCTCTCGATCCATCAGCGGCTTTCTCTGCCATCCATTCACCATAACAACTCACCTCTCCTATAGGTGTTCCATCTTCGAAACTTCCGCCACCGCCTTTTGCGGTACTACTGGTATTAATACATGGTACACAAGTCTTGGCGCCATTGCAAAAAATGATCCGTTGATGGCTTGCTTGCATTTTCTTGTTGACATCTGATAACCCATTCTGGTGCCAGTATGGTACTGCGCAGACATTTGCGACCCCGCAGGTATCCATCTGCTCCATACTCTTTTGGGACAAGGAAGTTGTGCAAGTTTTTCAACAGTTCTGGAAACATCTTAGAATGGTATCGCCATATATTACATGATCCAACTAGGAGGCATGTGCTTCAACTAACCGGATAGCAAACTTAAGAACACTCCCCTGTGGACCCACTCAGCGATGTCGAGTGACCGATATCTCACAGCAAATCTAAGTCATTCAAAGCTTCACTTGTCCGTCGCCTTCAGCGGAAGGAAACGTGAGACCCGTGAGATCTGTGAGATCTGTGCTGTAAGGAATCTACGTGGCAGTTTCTACAGAAACAGGGCAAGATAGGACAAGAAGGTATTCTGAAAGCGAGTGAGGAGTTGTGAAGATTCGTGAAGCTGCTCTTACTTTTGAACCTCCGTTCTTGCCACACACGCGCAATCGTACAGTGACTTTACGTTAGAAAGTAGGCAAAGTAGGCAAAGGATGGCGCTGCGATTCTTTCACACAAAGCTGAAAGATCGGAAAGGGGATAGCTTCATGTGGTTCTCATTGTCCAGACATGTCTTGTCCGTCAGTGATCTTAATATAGCGCTGCAATGTGCTGCAAGATTGAACCTTGCCTGGCCAAGCTTGATCGGAACTTCAATTTCTTCCATCCTCAGGCGCAGGAGGGATTGTGGCAACAGGTTTGGCAACAGTTATATAAACTTCCGATTTGCTTGCTCTAACTTGTTCCAAACAACTCGGGAAGCACCTGAAGCTGTCATTTTCGAGTCATTGTCAGCAATAGAATGGCAGCTAGGAGCTGCATCTAATCAACATCTATGGCAATTTTCCGTTGGAGGCAGCTTGCCTGGACGAAAATACCCGGTACCACCTATATAAATACAATTAAATACATACGGCAACCAGATTACAAGCGCTTCAACGGTCTTGCGATGTCTTGCGGGGCCGTGCAAAGTTATAACAACAACAGCTGTTATCTCAGAACAATGACTTCTTGCAGCTTGTTAATCACATGTAATGAGACCTGACTGTTCGGTTCTCCAGGATATTTGATGAATATTTCCACCGCGGACAAAGAAAGGGAATGGCATTCCGGAACTCAGCTGCCAAGCGTTTACACCTACAATTGCAAGACTTTCTGGGTTTGAGTGTCAGACACTTCGCTGTCCAAGTCGGCATTAGGCCGCTGTAGCCGAAGTTTTACCAAATCACCCGGAGCCTGGAAACGAAAGGCATGAGACGGAAGAAGGGCAGGCATTATACACAAAAATGCTGCGGCAAAACACGTGCAGCTACTGCAAACATCCATAAACAACCATCAACATCCATAAACATCCAAAATCCTCCTTCCTGTGAATCAAATAGACAAGCAAGATCTAGCTTCGGAGAGAAAGAGAAAAACATGCATATGCTGGTGCAATTCAAACTTCAGAGTTGCAAGTGCTCTACACGTACATGCTGGGCTGCAAACACGAGTCTCGAGCATGCCGAACAAGTCATCAGTTGACGAGATTTTCCTGGACAAAATCGGCATTTGAGGTTGGACATCTTCCACGTGTGGTTCTTTGCCTTTGGCATTTCAAAAATCCGCTCGCAGGGACAAATGCTCCACCCAAGTCCTAAGATGTCCTAAATATATCCATTCACCTTTGACCTTTGCTGCATTTGCGGCTAGGGATAGGATGGGATAGGTATCCAAGTTCTGTCTGAGGATAAGGCTTCCCATCCATGGCCACCACAACGTCTCCCAAGCGGCCGCCACCTGTCAGAAAATTGGATCCTGTGGAAGCAATTGAAGTTGGAATATGTAGATGTTCCTTTGCTGTCTATTGAAGTTATGCCCAGTTATCCCCTATCGAGGAGTACTTACTTTGCTAAACCGATTCAGTCTTCAAATCTATCGCTCTGACAGGTTTGGAAATCAAAGATGATGCGAACGAGGCCCCAACGCATTGGCCGCACTCCTGCGGATTCTGCAGGGCCACCAGGAATTACCTCAGGAGACCAAAGTCACTTGTCCGACCTCAAAGTTGTTTCGCTGAACGGAAGGTCTGTCGCCTTCCAGTGCTTCACTGGCTGCGCCAAGCTAGGCTTACAACATGATTTGTTGCTGAAACTGCGCCATTCACACTTGCCGAATGCAAATTGTCCAATGATGATTTGCAGCATTTCAATGTCGGCAATATTGGCACCTTCATGACCATGATGCCATTCAGTTGGAGTTCTTGATCCATGACCTCGGGCAGGCTGGCCGTCTCCTCGCTTCGGACCGTAGTGATCCGCGTTTTTTCAAATGTTGAGACATTGCTAGAACAGGAATGAGCGTGAATGATATACGGTGAAATATGATGACATACATGTATGTGTGTATATATATATATACATATTACCATACATGTTCATACATGTATTGTATATGTAAATGTATTTGTATATGTGTATGTTTATGTGTATGTACATGTATGTGTATGTATGTGTATGTACATGTATGTGTATGTATGTGTATGTATGTGTATGTGTATATGTAATTATATGTACACATACACATACATATTCATACATGAATTGAATGTATACAGTATCAGATTTGATACACTCATATGCATAGCAACAAAACACTAGGAGTACGAATCATAGGATTCTCAGCAGCTCTCGTCCAAGGCACGTCTGGTGCAAAGATCAGCCCCAGAAGCGGCCGCTTCACAAAGCCTTTTGTCAAATGCTGTCGTCGAGGAATGTCTGCCCAGTCTTATGCCATTCTCAATACATATCCTTGATATATAAATCCGCGGGCCTGCCGGCGTGTCTGATTGAAAGGTGTTGTTCTTGTTTCTGTTCTTGGCTTGTGCTTGTTCCTTTGTTCTCTTGCTGCGCGTTCTTGCTTCGTCTGAATCAAGGTCACCCCCCTACTACCACTACTACTACCACTCCTACTTCTACTCCTACACCTACTCCGACGCCTTCTCCGACTCCGACTCCTCTACTCCTCTACTCCTTCCTCCCTTCTTCCCCACGTACTACACTGGTAGTGCCGGTAGCTCATGACATTGCCTACAGCATTACCGTCGTCTACAGCTACTCGTCACAGGACGCACACGGTACTGATCGACTAGTACTCATTTGATATGCGTTCCGTTTGGTGGTTCCAGCACGCGCTTGCTACTCAAGCTGCTTCTGATCTACGGCTCTGTCTTCGTCTCTTCTTCTCTCAGGCTTCCACGTAGCGTGCACGTCAACCTCCCTTGGGGCAATCTCTCTCCCCTGTCTCCTTCCATGCAGCGGTCTGCTGAGTCTGCTGTCAAGACAGAGGCTCACACATAGTACCTGGCGCTACTTTGCTGGGGCGGTGCTAATTTGGTATACGGTCAGTAGGTTGGTACAGCATGTTGCAGCAAACCTTGCTACACAAGCCGCTTCCGTTTTACGGCTTTCTCTTCGTCTTCCTTCTTATTCTGCTCTCTCGCGGGCTTCCACCTAGAATGCACATCAAACTCCCTTGGGGCCACCTCTCCATGGCCGGCGGGCTTGCCGAAGGCAATTAAATATACTCATATATATATATATAATTATACGTATGTATATATATATATACAATTATATCCGCCGACCCCAGCCATCTGCGGGGGGAGCGCGCCCGAGAAAAAGTGGCTTCGCGGCACCTTTTCTTCTGGTTTCAGAAAGCGACGTTAGGTAGTAGGCTGCCCTTAAACGCTTCCCGGCGCCCTCGGCCGCCCTTAAACCTTGCCCTTATACCCTGCCCTTTAACCCTTCCCGGCGTCTTTGGCGGCCCAGCAGCATGTCCTTTGGCCACCTGCCGGGCGCTTTCCTGAAGATTTTCTTCTCATTTCAGAAAGCAACGTTAGGCAGTAGGCTGCCCTTAAACCCTCCCCGGCGCCCTGAGCTGCCTTTAAACCCTTCATGGCGCCCTTGGCAGCCAAGCAGCATGTCCTTTCGCCACCTGCCGGGCGCTTTCCTGGAGATTATCTTCTGGTTTCAGAAAGCAACGTTAGGCAGTAGGCTGCCCTTAAACCCTCCCCGGCGCCCAGAGCTGCCTTTAAACCCTTCATGGCGCCCTTCGCGGCCTAGCAGCATGTCCTTTGGCCACCTGCCGGGCGCTTTCCTGGAGATTTCTTCTCGTTTCAGAAAGCAACGTTAGGCAGTAGGCTGCCCTTAAACCCTGCCCGGCGCCCTGAGCTGCCTTTAAACCCTTCATGGCACCCTTGGCAGCCAAGCAGCATGTCCTTTGGCCACCTGCCGGGCGCTTTCCTGGAGATTTTCTTCTAGTTTCAGAAAGCAACGTTGGGCGGTAGGCTGCCCTTAAACCCTCCCCGGCGCCCTGAGCTGCCTTTAAACCCTTCATGGCGCCCTTGGCGGCCTAGCAGCATGTCCTTTGGCCACCTGCCGGGCGCTTTCCTGGCGATTTTCTTCTCGTTTCAGAAAGCAACGTTAGGCAGTAGGCTGCCCTTAAACCCTCCCCGGCGCCCTGAGCTGCCTTTAAACCCTTCATGGCGCCCTTGGCAGCCAAGCAGCATGTCCTTTCGCCACCTGCCGGGCGCTTTCCTGGAGATTTGCTTCTGGTTTCAGAAAGCAACGTTAGGCAGTAGGCTGCCCTTAAACCCTCCCCGGCGCCCTGAGCTGCCTTTAAACCCTTCATGGCGCCCTTGGCGGCCTAGCAGCATGTCCTTTGGCCATCTGCCGGGCGCTTTCCTGGAGATTTCTTCTCGTTTCAGAAAGCAACGTTAGGCAGTAGGCTGCCCTTAAACCCTCCCCGGCGCCCTGAGCTGCCTTTAAACCCTTCATGGGGCGCTTGGCGGCCTAGCAGCATGTCCTTTGGCCACCTGCCGGGCGCTTTCCTGGAGATTTTCTTCTGGTTTCAGAAAGCAACGTTAGGCAGTAGGCTGCCCTTAAACCTCCCCGGCGCCCTGAGCTGCCTTTAAACCCTTCATGGCGCCCTTGGCAGCCAAGCAGCATGTCCTTTGCCCACCTGCCGGGCGCTTTCCTGGAGATTTTCTTCTAGTTTCAGAAAGCAACGTTGGGCGGTAGGCTGCCCTTAAACCCTCCCCGGCGCCCTGAGCTGCCTTTAAACCCTTCATGGCGCCCTTGGCGGCCTAGCAGCATGTCCTTTGGCCACCTGCCGGGCGCTTTCCTGGAAATTTTCGTCTGGTTTCAGAAAGCAACGTTAGGCAGTAGGCTGCCCTTAAACCCTCCCCGGCGCCCTGAGCTGCCTTTAAACCCTTCATGGCGCCCTTGGCTAGCAGCATGTCCTTTGGCCACCTGCCGGGCGCTTTCCTGGAGATTTTCTTCTCGTTTCAGAAAGCAACGTTAGGCAGTAGGCTGCCCTTAAACCCTCCCCGGCGCCCGGAGCTGCCTTTAAACCCTTCATGGCGCCCTTGGCAGCCAAGCAGCATGTCCTTTCGCCACCTGCCGGGCGCTTTCCTGGAGATTTTCTTCTCGTTTCAGAAAGCAACGTTAGGCAGTAGGCTGCCCTTAAACCCTCCCCGGCGCCCAGAGCTGCCTTTAAACCCTTCATGGCGCCCTTCGCGGCCTAGCAGCATGTCCTTTGGCCACCTGCCGGGCGCTTTCCTGGAGATTTTCTTCTGGTTTCAGAAAGCAACGTTAGGCAGTAGGCTGGCCTTAAACCCTTCCCGGCGCCCTAAGCTGTCCTTAAACTCTTCCCGGCGCCCTTGGCGGCCCAGCAGCATGTCCTTTGGCCACCTGCCGGGCGCTTTCCTGGAGATTTTCTTCTGGCTTCAGAAAGCAACGTTAGGCACTAGGCTGCCCTTAAACGTCTTAAACGTGCCTGGCGCCCTAGACTGCTGTTAAACCTTTTTCCCGGCGCCCTTGGCGGCCCAGCAGCCTGTCCTTTGGCCACCTGCCGGGCGCTTTCCTGGAGATTTTCTTCTGGTTTCAAAAAGCAACGTTAGGCACTAGGCTGCCCTTAAACGTCTTAAACGTCTTAAACGTGTCCCGGCGCCCTAGGCTGCCCTTAAACCTTTTTCCCGGCGCCCTTGGCGGCCCAGCAGCCTGTCCTTTGGCCACCTGCCGGACGCTTTCCTGGAGATTTTCTTCTGGTTTCAGACAGCAACGTTAGGCACTAGGCTGCCCTTAAACGTCTTAAACGTCTTAAACGTGTCCCGGCGCCCTAGGCTGCCCTTACACCTTTTTCCCGGCGCCCTTGGCGGCCCAGCAGCATGTCCTTTGGCCACCTGCCGGGCGCTTTCCTGGAGATTTTCTTCTGGTTTCAGAAAGCAACGTTAGGCAGTAGGCTGGCCTTAAACCCTCCCCGGCGCCCTGAGCTGCCCTTAAACCCTTCATGGCGCCCTTGGCGGCCTAGCAGCATGTCCTTTGGCCACCTGCCGGGCGCTTTCCTGGAGATTTTCTTCTGGTTTCAGAAAGCAACGTTAGGCAGTAGGCTGCCCTTACACCCCCCCCGGCGCCCTGGGCTGCCCTTAAACCCTTCATGGCGCCCTTGGCGGCCTAGCAGCATGTCCTTTGGCCACCTGCCGGGCGCTTTCCTGGAGATTTTCTTCTGGTTTCAGAAAGCAACGTTAGGCAGTAGGCTGCCCTTAAAACCCCCCGGCGCCCTGAGCTGCCTTTAAACCCTTCATGGCGCCCTTGGCGGCCTAGCAGCATGTCCTTTGGCCACTGCCGGGCGCTTTCCTGAGATTTTCTTCTGGTTTCAGAAAGCAACGTTAGGCAGTAGGCTGCCCTTAAACCCTCCCCGGCGCCCTGAGCTGCCTTTAAACCCTTCATGGCGCCCTTGCGGCCTAGCAGCATGTCCTTTGCCACCTGCCGGGCGCTTTCCTGGAGATTTTCTTCTCGTTTCAGAAAGCAACGTTAGGCAGTAGGCTGCCCTTAAACCCTCCCCGGCGCCCTGAGCTGCCTTTAAACCCTTCGCGCCCTTGGCGGCCTAGCAGCATGTCCTTTGGCCACCTGCCGGGCGCTTTCCTGGAGATTTTCTTCTGGTTTCAGAAAGCAACGTTAGGCAGTAGGCTGCCCTTAAACCCTCCCCGGCGCCCTGAGCTGCCTTTAAACCCTTCATGGCGCCTTGGCGGCCTAGCAGCATGTCCTTTGGCCACCTGCCGGGCGCTTTCCTGGAGATTTTCTTCTGGTTTCAGAAAGCAACGTTAGGCAGTAGGCTGCCCTTAAACCCTCCCCACCGCCCTGAGCTGCCTTTAAACCCTTCATGGCGTCTTGGCGGCCTAGCAGCATGTCCTTTGGCCTTCTCCGTCCTTCACTGCCATGGTGTTTCCCCGTCCGGGGGCTGTGGTTTTGCGCGGTCTTTCCTCGCCCAAGAACCGCGTTTTGGAGCGGGACAAGTAGCTCAGAAATCTCCTCATTTTCTATGGGTTTCAGAAGTTACGTTAGGCACTTTTTCGCCGCCTTTTTTGCGCCTTCTCCGTCCTTCACTGCCATGGTGTTTCCCCGTCCGGGGGCTGTGGTTTTGCGCGGTCTTTCCTCGCCCAAGAACCGCGTTTTGGAGCGGGACAAGTAGCTCCGAAATCTCCTCATTTTCTATGGGTTTCAGAAGTTACGTTAGGCACTTTTTCGCCGCCTTTTTTGCGCCTTCTCCGTCCTTCACTGCCAAACTAATTGTTTCAACCGAAGATCTTGTCAAGGTTTTCAAACATTAATGTGGGTAGTTTCTTTAGAGTTTCATGTAGGATTTCATTCATGAAGGGTCAAAAAAACACGGAAAACAAGGTGGAGGATCCAAAAAAACAAGGTCCCCGTATACTTTGATAAACTATCATGCACCTGTGCGGCGCAACCATGCACCTGTGCGGCGCAACACTAGCTGCATAATAATAGGGCCAAAACTATCGTATAGATATATATATATTATCTAACTATTGTACAGTTACTTAGATCCGTGAACCCATAAAACCATAGGATCGTAATATCAACATGCACCCAAATGAAAAACCCATTTACAAATGAAAATTCAAACCTATCAAATATAGTTCACAACAATATACATAGGAAAAAGGTCGAAAGCCTCAGAATTTAGTTTGCTTCCTTGCCGATTCTTCCGGGGTCGGCGGCAGGGGCGGCAGCCCTTAAATAATTGTATATATATATATATTATTATATGAAAAAAATGTTGCATCCGTTGGCCTCATGCGGACATGCTCTCATGTGTTGTTCCTGCATTTGTTCTACTGTGCGGCTGGTCAAGCTTTTGCCACTTCTTGGCCTTTCGATATGATGCTTTCAACATTCTTCGAGACTGTGTCAATGGGGACAGCCAGTCCTGAGCATTCATGCAGAATCAAAAGGAATGGCAGTGCCAGAAACATCCAAGACAACATCCTTGAAGAATGAGCTTTGGCAGCTCCTAGTGAGTTTCAGCAATCCCATTGCCGTTCAAACTGCTCAACGTGTAGAACTGTAGATAAAAGTAAGCATCCGGCCTACTCCAGCAAACATTCCGCTTCCAGATAGGATTGCAGTATTCACACCAATCACCTAGTCCGTGGGAGGTAAAAGGGAAAGACTCAGTTTGAATGATCGTTTCAGTGAGATAGAGTGAGTAGTGTCTCTTGCCGAGCATTATTACTTCAAGGAAAGCCACATGGATTAACTGCCAAATGAAGAATTTGCCCAACAGCTTATCTGTCCGAAGCCTCTCCGTCGCTGTTCAGAAGTGGTCCACCGCTGTTCCCAGGATTGATACTGGCATCGGTTTGAATGACACCACCTTTGCGCAGAGCTGCTTTGGGCTTCATCGATTACCCGCAACGTTGCAACGTTGCCCGCTATTCGTTGCTGCCAAGCGGCTGATGGGCCTGCCTCCGGTGCCTTCCATCTTTCTTGAGACCTGAAGGGCCGACTGGGCCGACTGCATCCAATGGTATTCCAATGCTTCCAGGTGGATCATTCTCTTATTGTTCCATATTGTTCCTGCCTGTCCTGCGACCATGGCTTGCATCGTTTGCAACTGGGGAAACACTTCATCCTTCTCTACCGCACACTGAGCAAAGGACTCCACTGATGATTCCACGGCTAAGGCTGTGTTCTAGGCCGAAAGGATTGCCAAAGGCGAAAACGTTCTGACCTCCACTGAATGAACCCCAGCCATAGCCCAGGCACTCTGTGATGGGATGTATGGGATGCATGGCTCCAACAGCGACAAGGGATGGCAAGTGGCTGCCACCATGAACCAACGTTCCAATCCAACACGTCATGAGCCATGCAGCAGGCCTACCAGAAGTTTGTCAGAGTGTCCACGCAGAAGTGGCTGCATCAAACCTCCCCAATTCTGAAAGCTACGGCAGAAACAGCTGCAGCTACAAAGCGCAGCTTCGCAAATGTGGCTATGAATACTCCAGATTTCAAGGTAAGGAAGTCAAGCTTGGAAGCTGGCAATGCCATTCACAATGTCCTGCTACGCAACTCAGTAGATGGATCCATCAAGACCTGGTTTTTAAAAACCCTCCCAAGGCACCCTTTGGAAGGCTTGATTTGTCCTCGCAGCAAAGCTAAGTCTCCAATTAGAAGCTTGATCGAAATCCGGACATGTTTCAAGTACATGTGATTACGAAGGAAAAGATTCTGATGTTTGTTTTCGTGGGATACTTGGAGCATGCCAGTCACCGAGGGAATTGTATAACGCAACATGACACGAAACAAATGCATGATGGAGAATCTCAAGGCCAAACATTGCACTCAACAATATGTCATAGTTTGCAAGTAAAGTGCAGCAAAGCAATATTCACAACCTATTCAGGCCATATTACAATGTCTCAGCGGAAGCTCAGAGTTGGAAAAGAATACAAAGTTTTGCTTCCAGATTGTGTAAGATCTCCACTACACCATCTCTAATCGACCAAGCGGTTCTCCTGACTTTGCACTTCCAACACTGCTACATCGCTGGTGGTGTCATAGCCTTGAGCATCGAAAAACGATGGCAAATTGTATATCCAGATCGACGTGACTCATGACTCATGTCAGAGGCGTGAGAAAGGAATTGGAATAGGCTCACTCACTTGGACTGACCATGAGCATCAACCGAATCAAGTTTCAAACAGAAGCAGAGATAAAACTCTAAGTCACCCATCCCAGGTAGCCGCAGATCGCTAAGGTTGTAGCCCACCACTTGGGCCAAATAGCTCATGCGTTTGATGCCTGCACAGTCAGCTCAATCTGGCATCAACTCAAGCTTTTGCCAAGTATGGCTGTGCACCAGAGGTACCAGGTCGCTCATACCTTTGCCTGACCATGATGAATTTGCTAGGCCGTGCATAAGTTCAAAAAGTGCTGCATGGAGCCAGGCTGACAATTTTTCAGATATATATATAATATACACATATTTAAAATTATATAGTTACTTTCAAGATCTTCTTTATTTTCGAGATAAATAAATCGGTGCCTTACAAACAAAGAAAAACGGCACGATATTTCAATCAAGCACAAAGTCAAGCCAGTATCTACCTCCGGGCAAACGTGCCCGCTGTCATGATTTTAAAATAATGACGCCAGATGTCTTGGTTTGTAAGGATGTGTGATGGTTTGCCCGTCAGAACGCTCACGATTTCCATGTAGCCACCATTTCTTTCACCGCCCAAGGTGGTGCAAAATGCAGCGGAGCGCCGCTCGGCTCCCAACCCGATGTTGTCGTATTTCGCAGCTTCCTTGGTGGTTGCTTTTGGACGTCAACGATTGAGCTGCTTCCACTGCTTCCACGATGAGAGCTGCATCCTGTTGAAAGGTCACCTTCTCGAGTTTCAGAATGGTGAGGCACTCCAGCCATGGATCAATTGGTCCACAACATGCCACTATGGCTTGCAGCTGTGCTCATATAATGCCATGTTGTCAATGGGCTCTCAGCAGGAATTGGTGCATCAAACCCAATGCAAATCAAATACGGCTACTCCAAACCTTTGGCGTTTGCTGTCGAATCAAGGATAAGTGCGTCCTTTTCCCTGTCCTGATGTATGTTTCAGGTAAGAAACATACAGAATCCTCAAAGTTGCAACATTCAGCTGGTTTCTTTGTTTAAAGAAACCAGCTGAATGCTGTAAGTTGGCGCAATATTCCCAGACGCTCCTCAAGATTTAAGCTGAAACTGCCATGGGGGCTCTTCAGAATAAAGTGAAATGCGTTGGTCTCAGTCGAAGATTCACCCTCTCGTGAATCGACTTCACCCTTGGTCAGGGAGGTACCACAGCCCATGGTTCGGCAAATTCATCAGTCATCAGACTGTTTTAGCCAAGAACTTGAGCAAGCCAAGAATCTGAAGCTATGCTTGCTGAAGCTCCCAGACAAAGAAAGGAAAAGATTCTGGCAGATCCAAATGTCACCTCATGATGATCGGTAATCTACCTGGGCAATCCATGGCAATCCAACATGTCATTGAATCGAAAGGATGCCTGGCCCAGACTGCCCAGATTTTACTGGAAACTTCTGGAAAGCTGGGCCTCCATTGTCATTCAGTAGGAAGGTCACAAAGGGCCTCAGCATGGCCCCAGATGGCCCCAGATCTCAGGAGACTCCCATGTTTCTCCCAGGCTTCCCTGCGTCTGGAGCTCGTTGATGACATGATAGTTCGTCACCACCTCACTGGAAATTCAAAGTGCGAAGCGAGGATTCCTAGAGGATGAAAGATATGAAAGAAGATCGAGATTCAAAATGTGAAAGGAGAATACAAAACAGCAATCAAGGTGGTGTCCGGCTTGACTGGTTTATTGGACCCTACGATACCTGGGCAGAAGGAATAGAGTGACGTTGTTTCTTCTTCAGACTGCGGATCCTGGCAAAAGCATGCCAAAACTGAAAAACATCTACAATCAGCGAGGACTGAAATCAATCTTTCCGTGCAGATGGCTGCTTCGAGTTCTGAGGTCACTACATGCCGATTGTCCCAAACAAATCCACTCCCTGCCAGTCCAGCAGATGGTTTTGTTCCAAGAGAATCCTGAGGCAGACAGACAGGGGAGGTATGGAGGACTATGAAGAACTGATACATGATCTCAAATAATGAGGCAGTGCTTCACCATGGCGCAACTGTCTGAATGTATGACCACTGACAAGCAACCAAGACTAGGAATGATTGGGCTGTTCACTCTACAGTTGCAGCATCAAACAATGATATTCATGCAAAATTATGCTAATATACACACGTATAGATAGATATGTATAGTAGACACGCTCTACTGTACTGCTTCAATTCAACAGCTCTTCTATCTCTATCTCTATCTCTATCTCTCTGCTTGGGTTCGAGATGGAGAAATCCCTTGCGGCGATCCTAACCAGCCTTCTTGCAGCACTTTGCAATTCCCCGTGCTCTCGATTCTATACTTTGAAACATTCATGTCATTACCATATTGAAATATATTGAACATCTATAGACAACCTGGCTCAAATCTTTGGACTGGTCCTTCGAAAGAAACCTCAAATGCGTTTCTTTGAAAAATTGCGGTACCCCATTCGGAACTCACTGCTTCATCACCATTTTCCCTGTGGAACTGGCCATGGGAGGGTTATTACCAAAGCATATGAACCACTAAAAACACCCCTATCTATCCCTATCCCACTAGTATATACTAGTTGGATCTAGTTGGTTTTTCTCGGTTTCCCTACTAGTGGTGATCACAATCAGTAAATTAGGCAGAAGTCCCCACAGTAACAAATCAACCAGGGTATGTTCAATGGCCCCCAGGGCCCCAAGGCCTCTGGGGGAGCCTCCTTGGCAATGGACACCACTCCAGGAGTCACCCGCTCGAAGAGGGAAGTGACCAGCGACTCATCCTTACCTCGGAGATGATATGATCATGGTGCTTACTAAATGTTAATCATGGTTAATAACGGTTAGTAATGGTACATCATTTGACATGATCTGATGGTCAAGTTAGGTGTCAGATTTGGACAAATTTGGGTTTTGGTCACCCCACCACTGTTCAGAATCCTTACATTGTGAATTCCATAGAACTCCCATCAAGTCTCGATTCTTGGTGGTATGACCGTGCCACAATTCATGGCTTCATCTAATCCAACAACTTAACCATGGCGACCATGGCCCAATGACTCTGTCCAAGCGGCTTAGGGCATTTGCTGGCTCGGCCTTGGCTTGTGGTGTGCGCCCAATGCCATAAACATCCGTTTCAGGGATAGTTGAAAGACCGCCCCGTTTATGGTAAAATATGTTATCCTCGGGATGGGTTTAACATATCACAAGAACTAATGAGGCTAGAACCAAGAACAATCACAACAAGTTGATGTTTTGCTCTTCTGCTATCCTCTGCTACTACACATGTCTACACATTGGATCTCATTCATCTTCATCTAGTGTGTCATTGATGAAGATTCACGCAGAAAAGCCAAGTCACTCCAAGAAGCGGAAGTAGCACCTGAAATCAGAAGAATGGAGGGCACGTACCAGCATACTCTTAGCCACCAACAATTCCCAGGAAATGCCAAGCCCGAAACTATTTTTAACTTAACCCGAAGCTCTTCCGCTAGGATGTTTAGAACTTTGTCCACTGTCGGCATGGTGCAAGAAAGGGAATGACAATCCGCTGCTGTGCCAAAAACATCAGCTGGGCATCGCGCAGACACCTGTCGTCGCTGTACAGAGTGCGACCTGTGCTGCCACGGAGCAGCACCGACTGAACCACTGGCCAGGCACTGAGGTTGGAACCGGGGCTTAGCACTGCCTGACGCGAGCTTTCTGATTCTAGCGTACCATTTTAAAAATGCAAGATTCTTCAAGACGTTCAAACGTGCCTAGATGAGCATAGACTATGCATAGACTATGCATAGATGAACCAGGATGCTGCTGGCATCTAAACACTCGGTCCTTTTTGAGCCGATGCTAAGTGCAACTAAGGCTTCACAGGCTTCACAGGTCAGAGCTAGGAATCTTGTCGAATTCCTTTGATTCGTTCTTCAAAGCCTTTTCTGCACCCAGGAGCTTGGGATGCCACGGGTGCCGTTTCTTTTTGACCCTTTCCAAAGCTGCGAGGAGATCCCTCTGACTCTTCTGGTGGGCCATGATCTTTCTCTTGATCTCTTTCAGTTGTGCATCAGCTTCGTGGCTGGTCACCACTTGCACATCACCAGAGATACAAGAGATCCATCCGGCCATGGGTTCGCTGATCCGCGCCCTGGTGCCTTGGACTTCCTTCACAAGAACCCTGGCTTCAGCTTCCACTATGCCCACTTGCTTGGATTGCAGAGACTTCTCACTTCGCACGATGGCTGGCACCGTGGTCCAAACCCATCCGGGCTGAATCTCTTCCATATTCGCAGGGAAACTGGCTTCAAGCGAACGAATGGGAGAATCCTGGTAAAGAAACACTGCCCCGACGGAGCAAAGAGCCACCAGCAAAGATCCCAAAGCAATTCGCCTCGTTAAAGATGCTTCATCACGAGTCTGTTGCAGCAGTCTGTATTCGCTGCTGCTTTCTGTGATCTCTCGACCTGAGATTCGAATGCGCTGCCGCACACCGGGCTGCGATAGCTCTGTCGCCATGGCACCGCGAACGTGGAAACCGCACTCTGGATGGCAAAGAAAAACCCTTCGAGGTCAGTGTGGTCGCATGTGGTATGTTGGGGTTCCGTTGTTCTTGGGTCCTCCAATGTTTGAAATCATGCACAATGTGCTTTCAGTCTTAAGGAGAGCTCATGTTGAAGAGTTCACGATCGAAGTCATCCCTCCACCATTGGGCTGCGAATTGAAAATCGGAGTGATTGAACTGAAAATACTTCAAGATTTGCAGAAGGGAGAAAGTCATCACAGTTTATGCAACTTCAGTGGCGACCCCGCCTGCTGAGAAGCAAGGCGAATTTAGCTTGCAGCACAGTGCTGCACCAAGAATCAAACCTTCGAGGAGCACATTTGCCAGACAAACTTCACATATTATCCTCAAGTGCTTTCTTCCAGAAATCATCAATCAATGAACTGAGGCTCAAGTGTGATGTTTTTCAGCGCAACCTTCCCAAGTTGCCTGGGATTGCTTGCCACCGTCTACTCGGGTGATAGCGACCCATGGCTAGAGCAGCTGCTTAGGGTCTCATGCAGAAATCTCGCAATTGAGTTTGTCATCATTACTGCCGTCAAGAACTCAAGACTCAAGTGCCAATGTTGTCAGGGTGGTTAAATCATGTTAAATATATATATATGTATATGTATATTAATATATATATATTGTATACATATATGCACCAATCTATGGAAGCAATCTGATCGCTTTTCGTGAATTTCTGTGAAATCTCAGTGGCTTTTAGAAATTCCTTCAGTGAGGTCAAGCCGCTACGGATCGCCGGACATAAGGCAACAAAAGAGGACATTTCGGAGGCCAATTAAGCCATTTGTTTCATCAACCAATGTCAACCTCATGAGTCTTAAGTTGCAGAGAGTACATGTGTGTGTGTGTGCCCAACTGGGAAAGGTAACACCTGTGCAAGTCAAAATGTAGAAAAGGACAGGAGATGACAGGAGTCAGAAATCGCAAATAACTTTTCATTAACTGCGTCCCGCGTGTGTATGGACTTTAGTGAGACGAAAGCTTCATCTTTGCCGGCAAACACAGCTGGGTGTCTGCCACTATATACAGAAGCCGTTCACAGATTCAGACACTTCAAGACTCTTCAAACCTTGAGACTGATGTGTGAATCTGTGCCTAAGACCACATGAAGGCAACAGGTTTTTTTTCAGCGTTTCCAAATGCGAAGTGGCTGGGACTGTGATCATGGCCTCCGAGTCTACGAGCTGTTTATATACAAACAAGGCCTCGCCGGCCGGAGATTCCTTGACCTGGAAAGGTCAGCCGCCTCAGCGCCTGACCGGAGCGGAGTCAGATGGAGACCCTGTCGAAGGGTCCAAGTCTAAGATGTCGAAGTTCTAAAAATGGAGACCCTATCCTTCCAAAATGCCTAAAAAGGGCTAAGATGAAGCCTTAGAAGAACAGTTTTCGTTTTCCATCGTTTTCCTGTCCAACAGTCCTCTGTTCCGGTCTGTTCCATCTGACAGCTGTCTCTAGTGACAGGTGCTGAAAATGCACCTCCTCGGTCTGGAGCTGGAAGAGCGACCCCTCTTCCTGGTGGAGTCACTGCCCAAAGGGTTTCGTGTCCAACGCCCTGAAATTGGCCAGTCCTGGAAACGAAACTGGAAGAGTCTGAAGAGTTTCGAGACTTTTTGCCTCTGCGTTTGTCCTAAGTGAGGCAGGATACCAGAACACCAGACGCTCACAGCAGGTAAGACAAAAAGGGTGGCAACTATCCGGTGAGAAACACAAAGTGAGCAAAGGCCAAATGATTACGTACAAACGACAGAAACTAGCGTGGCTTGATGATATGTAATTCTTATCTCCAATGCAAACTGTTCAAACCTGAGAACCTGTCGCTTCTTCTTCGACTGCGGCTGCTTTCACTTTCATCTCGGGCTCTCCCCCTCCAAACAGCAAAACTGCAAACGGCTGAGGTGTAGATGGATTGAGCAGGAATCGGTTTGCTTCAATGCTATTGGTGTTGTCCTATTTTGTTTCAAATATGCGTGCGTGCTGGCAAGATTGCCATTGACCAATCCAACCTGCTACTTTGCGATGAACCGCTTCGCATTGGTGTTGCTATTTGCACACAGTTCCGAGTTGTTTA
This sequence comes from Cladocopium goreaui, assembly GCA_947184155.2. Taxonomy (NCBI): domain Eukaryota; class Dinophyceae; order Suessiales; family Symbiodiniaceae; genus Cladocopium; species Cladocopium goreaui. The sequence goes on from CAMXCT020006685.1 coordinate 216,580, forward strand.
CAGAAGATGTTTGCAACCACTGCGCAAGACTCTGAGGTTCACTTGTCAAACGTGACCTGGTTATGTGTGAAAATGTGATATACCTCCTCAAATAGCCACTTGATGATGAAATATAGGCAAATGATGATAATCCCGTCGGTTTTTGGCGCACTGTTTTTCCATGTGATCTCGTTCCTGCTAAGAGCAGGGCCGCTTGTGGTTCTCTCTCCTTCGGCTTTCCTGGAAATGATAAATGGCCACAGATCTGGAGTTGATGTCCTATGATCTGCAAGCAAACAAAAAATAACAACATGTATATATGTTTATATGTCTATATTTAATTATATTATATATATATGCATATATGTGTATATGCATATATGCATATATATATGTGACAATGTGTGTATATGTGTATGTATACATATGTATATGTGTGTGTGGATGTGTATATATACATATATATATATATACACATATATATCTATACATACTGTATATAAATATATATATACATACTGTGTATATATATATGCAGTATCATGTGGCGCAATGATCCTCAGTCCTTCGCTTTTTCCTTGTAACTCTTGGCATTCTTCGTCTTTGTGTCCCTTGACTGGTCCCTTGACACTTCATCTTTTGATTTCTTTGCCTTGTCAGAAGCCTTTGTGTCCTTGGTGTCTTTTCCCTCCTTGGACTTTGGCTTCTCAGAGGTCTTGCCCTTGCCATTTTCTTTGCTTTCAGGCTTGGACGCCTCTGGGAATTCTGGTGGAACATTGGCACAGAGAACAAATACCGTAAATTGAAGCAAAAAAAACGTGAAACATCTCAGCTTCAGCACGACAGAGTGGTGCCTTTTTGAGTTTCGACGCCTCGTCTTTGGCATCTTTTACATCCTTTTCTTGTGAACCCGCTGTAGCATCCTGGGGATTTTGCTACAAGCATGATGTTTCTCTTTAAAATACAACTCTAACCGGATTCTTTCGCCTTGTCCTCTCAAGCTTTCCCCAACTCATTTGAGAAAACAACATCATATGTAGAGCATTCCATCAAAATCTGAGTGTCCATGGAGACTCCCTGGGCCTTGGTCTTTGAAGGACTGGAACGACCTCGGAAGATTCACAGAACTGGGGTGGGAACTGCACCCAATGCTGCACATTCACTCAAAAGAGTAAGACCACCACTTCTGCTGCGGCTCCTAAGTGCGTGCAACGTGCAAAAGGCAAGGTCTCAAGCTGAAAGTCCGCTTTGTCCGTCAATGCAAGGTTATAGTAAATCGAACAGGGCCGTTGTATTGAAACCTGCATTTTCAAAAGAGCCGAAACTGTTTCAGCTATGCCATAGGGTATTTCCAGGTATTTCCTACAGGGTGCAACGCGACTTACCTTATGCAAAGATACGCAGAGCCAGGGGCAAGCCAAGCAAGTCAAGCAAGTCTGGGCTGGGAGCCCCAACTTACTTGCACGAGTCAGAGGGCCATCTGCCTGCTGAACGGCTTTAAAGCTCATCGCATACAGTGTCTGCAAGTTGGCGTACACCGTACACCCAAAATGGACATTATATTAGGAACAATATGGAAAATTGATGATTGACAAGTGGATGTAGGGGGTGTCCTATTTCCAGACAAACTCAAATGATCAAAATTGTTCCGTCTGTCTCATGTTTCTTCAAGACCCCAAAAAAAATCTCTAGTGTGGCAGGAATAGCTTCCGACGGCGCGAACTGTGGGGATCATTTGGCTCTGCCATGCCACAACGTGTTGAGCTGCTCAGTCCAAGAATTTGCAAGAGTTTTTGGTGCTGGTAAACGGACTTCTTGTCAGGAACATCATCCACACTCAAAGCTACAGTGACAGTGTTTTTTCAACAACAACAACAACAACAACAACAACACCAGCAGCAGCAGCAGCAGCAGCAAGAAGAAGAAGAAGAAGAAAAACAGATCAGGAACAAGAACATGAACAGGAAGAACAACGAGAACAAGAAGAAGAACCAGAAAAAGCATTCAGATAAGCACAACAAGAAAAACAAAAAGAACAAGAAGAACAAGAAGATCAGAAACAAAAAACAAAAGGAACAAAGGGAACAAGAAGAAAAGAACAAGAACACAAAAAACAACTCAAAGAACAAAAAAAAACTTCAGGATACTACAGATATGTATATCAACTGAGTCAACTGTCTTCGTTATATGCAGAACAGGCGTCATCGACCTCCACCTCCTTTTGAGGCTCAGCTTGCGATATCCTTGAGCACATGGGGCAGGCACACCTATGCACCTGGCCTGATTTTACAGTGCAAATTCCTCCTATGCCAAACGTTGGATGAATGTGCTTGCCCCCTTCTTGCAATGTGAAAAACATATGGCTAAGGATGGAACGGCTGCTCAAACGGCGTCTCTGCATTTGCCTCATCTGACAGACTACAAGTTTTGTAAGAATCATCTCTGAACTTCAGGAGACACTCCTTGAAACCGATGCATTGCATACCCATGTCTTACACTCTGTCTGTGTTGACACACTTGAACCCCAACTGATTCTCCCCAGACCCACCATGATCCAATTTGATCCAAGTTGATCCAAATTGATCCAAGTTGATCCTTTTGTCCAAGTTGATGGACTTCCCTCTCTGCCGCCTCTCTCAGCTCAGCGGCCTCATCTTGAGTAGCCTATCGAAGGAGACTGGCAACGTCTCATGACAACCTGTAACTAGTGGTATATTAGTGCTGTGGCAGTCAAACTGCTTCATCAATAGTCCAAACTGCGGACTTGCAATATGAACTGATCCAACAACTTCCCAACAACTTCCCAACAACTTCCCAAACAACCAAAAACTTCCCCAACCGTGGCACATGGTCCGAGCTGGGTCAAGCCTGCTTCGCATCTGGCGCTTGCAGCGCTTGCGGCGTGCCCACTGGAGGGATCTCAGCTGCCTCAGCTGCCTCCGCCTCTGCTTCTTCGCCTCAGCACAACTGGAAACGTCAACAAAAGTCGAGAACTGGATACTTCCCACTACAATCTCGATAAAATCTCATCAAGGAGCAGTGAGACCCTGAAGCATCCTTAACATCCTTCACGAGGTGAAGGGACTCTGCAGGCTCATTTACGGTATTTCTTGGAGGAAGACTCAGCATTTCACAAGTCTGGGCACAAGGTTTCACGTTTTGTCACCATTTGGATTCTGAGTGGGGCATCTTGGGTTACAGTTTGGAGGTGCTAAGAATATGTAAAAATAGTGGTTGCACAGCAAGAGTTCCACATGTTTTCCCTCTCAGCGTCCGTTGGAAGTTGTGGCACCTTCTTGGATATTTCTCTCTCCACGTTCGCTCTGGCGCTCCTGAGATGGTCCAAGATCTATCCCCAGATCTGCCTCTGTTCCCAACCCCGCTCCATACCGAAGGCTTATTCCGAACGCACCAAAAATGACCTTGTAATCCATGAGGTTTGGAGGTATCCAAACCTGAGACATATCCATGCCCACAATGGATGCAAGAACACACTGCTGCCAGCAGTCCCGTACAAAGGCCCGGCAGCGAGCCATCATATCCTCGCAGGGAGCAGTGGACAGCAAGTGGATGCTTCCTGATCATGTAGCTTCACAGAAGGCTGAAAGTGCTTGGACTGCAATGTTATCAGAATGTTCTTGCCCCGGTGGGCCTTTAAGGCAAGTACTTTCAATTGTGGGAATTCTATTGAGACAATGCAAAAGCCAAATTGAAAGCAATCACCCTATACCGGAACAAATGAACGAAAGATGAAACAAGTGGGACCCGGTTGGTTGAACATGTTGACAGTTGGTGAATTGGATTTGTCAACTTCACCTTCTCCAATGCTCAAAGCAGGAGTTGTCCCTTTTCCCATGGTAAAATTTAGAGTGAGTGTCATGGTATTTCAGTCTGTGTGCAACTGAATCCAGTAGCTAGCAGCTAGAACAAAGATGAACAAAGGTCTTACTGTAAACGTCATTGACGCCATGTTTGATGCTCCGGGTTCATCCTTCAAGATCCTCTCCCAAGTCCTCCATTGCATCTGCAGCTGTTGTATCTTCCTGAGTAGCATATGTCGTCCGACCAACTCAGCTATCTTGCTCTCAGTGTCTTGTATATCTTGTATCATTGTTCGATAGTTGTGAGTAGAATTTGTGCAAATCGGCTTACAAGCCAAGCTGCACTATACGCTGCATGATTGAATCAGCAAATGCTTCTTATTTGTCTACTGAAGGCTGGCATGTGATGCCATCTTGCGGATATTGGGTTTGCCGAATCCAACCTTTGGATGACGTGCAAGGCTGCCATGTTTGTGTTCTTTTAATCACTATATATATACACATAATTATAACTATATACAGTATATATATATATGACATACATGTATAAGATATGTAAGATATGGAGGCAAAATGTTCGAAAGTGGGCTGATTTGGATGACGGCGCCTCTTCCGCTCCAGGCACAGGAGCAAAGGCTGCAACTGCAAACCTGACGTGATTTCTATTGGCAACACCGTGACCATGTTGATATCTGTACGTGTACATACTGTACATGTACGCATATATATATACATATATACGGATCAAAACGTATAGTATCATAATTGTTTGGGGTGACATCAAATCACATCCATTTACCATTGATTTTTCTTTGAAGTAGGATATTGATCCAAACCCACATTGCTGTCGATTGTGCTGTGCAGCAAAGAGGGATCACCATGGCCTGCGTAATCTAAGTCCCTTCCTGAAGGGGTTTCAAGAAAAGGATGGTTTACAGGGCCTACAACACTACTCATAACGGCGGATTGACGTTTTGCTTGGTAGATGATGACTATCCAAAAATCCGCGCTGACAGCTGATATGCAATGCTGCGAACAGGCTGCTGCTTCGCCAGCGCGCACTCCTTCTCTAGAAACTTTTGCTGCTTGGTAGAGAAGAGTGACAGGTTCGCATGTAGAACACGGTACCTGCAGCTTCGAAGTGCAAAAAAAGAAGTCTGATGAAAAATTGTCAGTGACCTGAGCCACTTGATTGAAGACAGGTGTCCTTTGCAATGTTTGTTGGATTCACTAATTTGATATCTAATTTGTAGAGGTTCTACTTGTCCTCAAGGTTGTGAGACACTGATGCACTGCCAGTCTCTGAGCTAGTCACATCCGCTGACCCATTTTCTCGTTGAGGTCGTTGGCAAACTTGGCATGCGCAATGATGTCGTAGATGGACTTGGGCGACAAGCGTCCATCCTGAGAGTTTTCGTCTCAGGTCTGGCAAACTACACTGAAAATCACAGCTGAGGAATCAACTTGTCATTCAACATTCATGATTCAACCATATCAACTAACTTTCCTCAGGCATCTCTCCATTCTCTCCATTGCAAACATATTAACAACGCATGAGCTGAGCGCCTGTGGGTGTGCCTGCTGTACTGCCTTGGCCAACCACTTGCTTCGTGCTTCAGGTTTCATGGCCAGAACCTCGTTGCCAATTACTTGGTCTCGGCTGGTATTGGACTCCACAGCACTGCCAATCTGGCTATAAAACCTTAAACGGAACTGTGCAAGCTAGGCAAGCTCAACAAACCTGGAAAAAACTCTTTCCATATACCAAGATATAATATATATATATATATATAATATATATAATATATATATAATATATATATAATATATATATATACCTCTATATTGGTTCAGATTCTTGGTAGATTTGGTTTGCTTTTCCGACATGTTCTGCCCACAGGTCTTCGTGACTCGCACAGGTCGCACAGCTGGGCGCCTGCTTCAGATCCGTTGAGAGGTGGCTTGGCGCTACTTCCTCCTTCACCGCCTTGCCAGGATGCGCCTGGCTCGACAAGTTGTAGCCTCTGAAAATCCAGCTGGCCCTGGCCTGGAGGTGTCATGGAAAAATCAACGAACTAAATGGTGGATGTTCCAGCACGCCATGATTGATTACCATTGATTACCTGGATGGTAACAAGATATATCAAAATATGGCAATGGAAAGTCCCACATCTTTCACCGATTTAATGATTGTCCGAGCAAACATATAAACCTGCCATCAAATGCCCTTGTCAGGGTGTTTTCCAGTCAGAGACCGATGGAGAAATGTCGGGGCAAACTCGCAGGGGCAAACCCGATTCTCACCTTTCCGTCGGCTCACCACCTGCGAAGACCAGAAAGCAAGGCACAAGCGGACTGGGTTTGTCGTGTCTCGATGATGCTAGGCTTGAACCCTTTCCAAAACACAAAAGCAACCTAGTCCCTGAAAACTCTACAAGATCATTGGTGCAACATGGTGCAACAACCTGCCAAATAAGCACTGTGGCCTGAAAATGGGCTACTCCATTCCATTTTTCATAAAAATCATTCCAACACATTGGGGATCACCATGGGATCACCATGGATCCCAATAAAAACAGCTACAGTTGTCCCCCCACCTCGGCGGGCAAGCGTCGGTTCATGGGATTGGCATCCTCCGGCCCATCCGGCCGCCGCCTTGGATCGCAGCTCCCAGCGACAAAAGAAAGCGCTGCCACCAGATGCTGCCAGGCAACGCGATCCCCGTGCGGATCCTCGTCATGGCCAGGACCTCATGGCCAAACAACATCTTGAACTGTCGACTGTTTTGACATAAAACATCTGAAAACATCTGAAAACTGAACATTGCGTCACTTTATCTCACTTTATCTCACTTTATCTCACTTTCCATGTAAAAGTGTAAAAGCGTGGTATCTGCGACCTTGATGCACAGGCTCGGTATGTCTGAGCTCAACGCCGTCCGGAGGCAACAGCCACAGTTCACAGCTGAACCAAACAGGGCGTGCAAAAGCTGATTTCCTTTCGTCAGCTAGTAGCAATTTGACAGCTAGCCACACCCACTTTAGATGATGTTGTTCTTGTTCAAACTTGTCAAAATGCCGTCTTAGCCAGGGGTCTTCGTACATGGCGATGCTATTAGAACACCCAAAGGCTACGTATGGCTAGGTAGGTTCACCCACGTTTCTCCCACTTTCTTCAGCATGTCAGAAAAGTTGCGCCCATCCTTTTCGAGTAACTTTTCGAGCCTTTGCAACCTCCATATTCACCATGCACAAAGCCGGCTAAAGCATTACACAGTGCCAGGTGCCTTAATGAATTCCCACGTCAAACAAATCAAATCTTCTCTCTTGAAATCAACCTGGAGAGATCTCTAAACATCTCTAAACTTCAAATCCCGAACATCCTCTGGATCAATAAGCTGCTAAGTATATATCTTGCTACATGTTCGCAGATCATGCAAGGCCGCCCAGCAATGCGCCAATTGATGTTCGACTGGGCAAGTGATGGTTTGGACGATGCATTGAGGACTGAAGCGTCCGACCAACCAAGCATGGACTTTGACTTGCCCGGAAAGAACATGACTGCAGCATGTATGTTCTTCACTGCCGCTGGCTATTCACCAGTGTCATGAACCTTGGCTGAGGACACAGAGACCCTCCAGTTGTTCTGAACAAATCATCCCTCCTGTCTTGAGATCAGGTCGTCCAACTGCTTTCATCAACAGGTGATCCAGCAGTCAAATATATGTACATATATATATATTATACACATATTATGTACTATATACATATATTCAACGAACATACAACAGTGATTCACTCCAGGGTTCCAATCCTCCAACATGAAACTGCACGTCACATGACGTCATCTTCAAAGCCCCTAGCCTGTGGTGAGACGATGCTCATGAGACAGGAGGCGGTAATGCCAGCCTGGTTAAAATTAAAGGTGCAAAGCTGTGGTGTTCAGCAGGGTCCAGGGCTATCTTCCTCACAACAAGTGAAGAACATTACATCTTCGCATGTGGCCTGTGCAAGTTTCATGACAATGCATTGCAAACTGCTAGTTCAGACAAGCCTTTGAAGCAAAAAAGAAAAGGCAGGCACCTGAAGCACATGTTGCTAACCGCTGCTAACCACCACCAACTTCGCCGTTGGCAGCTCTGATCTCCTGGTCCTCCCAAAGAAATCCGCTTCTCAATCCATGGGGAGGGCTCGATGCTTCTAGTGATTCCAGTCCTTCTCCAGGGCCATCTTTCGCTTCACTGTCTCCCAGTCCTAAGACATTCCGTATGAAACTTATGGATACTTATGGTACCCATGGAAACAGTGGGCTACCTGTTTCCCTACAAATTGAATTCATGAGATGGGAAGCCTTTTGGCCTTTCCCTGCATTTCCCCATCCCCTTTTGAGCCAAAGCTGACAGGTCGGCAACAAGGCCCCAACCACTGGAACCTCAGCAGCCCAATGTTTGAAGTCGTCGTTGGTTTCGACCTCAGATTGTCGCGATTCTCTGTAGCGTCGTCTGAGAGATGATTTGATCAAACTGGAAAGAATCAACGCAAGGTTAAGCGCTTAATAGCGCAACATGAGGGCCTCAGGGGAAGTTTCTTGAACCTTGCCAGCGGCTCGAATTTCCTTGAACCTTCAAGTGAGCCTTTCACACATAATTGTAAGTATCTATATAATCAATATAATCTATACTTTGTTCAAGTCAAGTTGACCTTCCAAATTCAGCAGAATTCATCCTCCCTGAACCAGTTCACTAATTACTCCTCAACATAGGCAAGGTTGTATTCCTTGAGCTTGCATAGATTCCAACTGCAATGGATGGATCTGCTAGCATTGCCGATGGTGATGGTGATGATGAGGAGGAGGACGAGGAGGACAAGGATGAGGACAAGGATGAGGACAAGGATGAGGACAAGAATGAGGAGGAGGAGAAGGAGGATGACCGTGACCGCGACCGTGACCATGATGATGACAGAGAGGATCAGGATGACGACGACCATGACAGTGAGAATCAACTACAGGACCGCAATTACAAACAAGGCAAACAATATCTAAATCGAGCAAATCTAAGGCAAACACGAGACATCACAAGACAATGTATACACTGTAAGTATACACTTGTTCCATGATTAATTGCCAATTGACTGTCAATCTGGTCCTGACATCTTCTTGAAGGGTTGAAGCACTATTGAAGCTTTTCGCTTAAGGTCATCACGTGCTTCATTTGCTGCAGGTGCTGCTGTCTGTAGGCGAGAACTGTGTCCACGTGGGTCTGGTGTTTCTTTGCCTGAAACGGAGAGGAGCAGAAGGTAGATCCAAGGGGGTGTTGCGAGAGCAGCAAACAAATGTCAATGTGCCCACAGCCTTGGCATCAAAAGATTGGATAATATCATTATTATATATATCATTGTTGTTGTTATTATTATTATTATTATCAAATATTGATATTAAGTATTTGCCTCCACACTTTGCAATTTGCCAGAACATGAATTCCCTCTGCTGTCCCAGGTTGGCACCAGTTCCAGAGCATCATTCCATCTGTGTAAACGGATGTTCATCCTCAGATCCAAGCTGCAAAATCAAAATTGTTGGGTGAGAGGATTCTCGGATTACATGTTTTCCACCAGAATGGCTCAGAACGCTTCGCTCATCTGCAACGTTAACTAAGGGCCCGTACTTGATCGCTCGGAATATCCGACGATTTTGCAGTAAAATGTTGAGAGCCTCACAGCTTGGCGTTGCGAAAAACGGCGATCCCGGGGCTGGGACGGACCCGAAATTGTTGAAATCCCGGCCTCATCTGGCCGTTTGCAGAACAGCGCCAGCTCAGCAGAGCGCAACACATCATCAGGCCTTGGTACAAATCGTGAAAGAGGTTAAATCATTTTAAATCCCATTCTTGATGGGTTTTAAAAACTCCATGAAGAATCCCAATTATGGCTGCTAGATTTCAAAGATTCCGCCCTTGGAACACTCCAACTTCAAGCAGCCATGGCAGCTATTCAAAGGGCCAGGCAATTTGTTGATGTGGGCCACAAACCTTGCGGAAGGTCCCCAATGGTCCTGGTAAATTTGTCATGGGATATAGGGTACAAAAATAGCCCTACCCAAATGCTCCCTGGAAAAACGTGTTCACCATCACTTTCTGGAAATTGATCCCAGTCCGACATTGTGATATGGCTATGGCTGTGATTTGGCAGTTCCCTTCCTGTCCCCAGCCATGGACCAAGGACCAAGGTCTAGGCTGAACTTTGTCGATCTCGTCAATGGCAGCCAACGCCTCGAGGTCCAGTGGTGTCATGAAACCTAGATCAATAGACGATTAAAAAAACCTGATCTGTGGGTAAAAAGTGGAGGATTCATGAATCACCATAAAATCACCATAGAATGTAATTCCAAGCGATGTCCATTGCCAAGTCTTCCATACGTTTTCCATGTTGGTTTGACCTGTCTCTAAAGTTCTCTAAATGGCCTTGCACCATGTTGCACCCTTGTTTCAGGACTTTGCAGCAGATAGCTGCGATCAAGCTACGATTTCCACGGTGTCAAGGGCCCTTTGGTGAATAGCCATGGCCTTGAAAGCGAGAGAGTAGCGCAACATACATCACAGCAGATTGAGGAAGAATCCCCAATAGAGGTGTAATTACTATTTTTTCTTTGGTATTTAGGATGATGTAAAATGACCCCCAAATGGTTGATTACTGGGATGGTTCATGATTGGGTTTACTACATAAGTCCGCACAAATTCAGCAGGTCAGGCTGTAACGTCAAGGACGAGTCACCGCTAAAGATGCCCACAGCTCTGGCGTCTTGACATATCTGCAAAGCCGCACTGCCTCATCAGCCACTTTGCCACTTTGTCGGGGGATTGTTGTCACAGGGGTCAAGCTGGAAGATGGCCCAACCCAAACGAGACGTCTACAGTGTTTTTTTTGATGAAGCATAATGAATCTATCTTTGGATTGGTGGTCCTAGTGTCTGATATTCCAAAACGAAGAGGCTTCGAAGGACAGCTTGAAACCACGCGTGCGACATGAAGGATGTGGTATCTAATTTCCTCAACGCTTATGAAAAACTAATATAATAATGTATATAAGAGCACGGTTCTAGCCTCAAGCTTCCGATGGATTCAAATCAGATTGTGTGAAGCAAACCAACGCTGTCTGTAACCCTTGCTAGATTCTTTCTTGGACTTGAAAGAAAGGGCTGGTGAAAGGAAAATAGTTTTGGAGTTCTAGAAGTTCTTGACTCATGGCTGCACATGTCGCAATGTGCAGCTTCCGACCTGCTCCCACTGGCCCTTTTCAAAGTGCTGATAAAGCCTGCAGAACAAGTTGAGGTTAGACTCAACCACTTAAGCAAAATCAAACTAGTAAATAAAGAAACACAAGTTCATTCATCACACAAAACTGCTGGGAGTATGTTGGAGTGTTGACTGTGGTTCATCATTGTTCATCTATGTTCATCTCAAAGCTTGGCACAACCTTGAGCAGCCCTTTCCATCCCCATATATGCCATACATATGCCATATGCCAAGAGGCAATTGCGGATAAGGCGTCATGACCATGGCCTCAGCCGACATGTCCCATGCAGTCGGTGTTCGCCAAGCTGGAATTCACTTGTACATGGCAATACAGCAATACAGCAGCAGCATCATGATTCAATATGATTCATGATATTTCATGATGCATCCATCTGGGAACAGAGTATGCCCTGGCGCCCCTTGAGTTCCATGCCAAGTCAGATCCATCTGCCTGCGGGGCAGATTATGCAACGGTCAAATCATCCAGATTGGCAGTGAATCGCCGCCTTTCTAATGGTACAGTTCGAGCCGTAGAAGGCCACGATTTGAGCATACCTCGGCCACCAGAAACCACGGATGTGCGAGCCACACAAGGCACATAGAATTCATAGAATGCTCATTGGACAGTCCCAAAAGACTTCTAATTTGATTGGATTGGTTGAAGGGAAAATCTACAGGAAATCATAGATTTTCCCAGAAACCAATCCATTGATAATTTGATTGATGAAACCTCATGACGCTTTCATGAAACCTTCGTGAAACATCAAAGAAATTGTCAGAAGGCTGAGGTTGGTTCTTGCCAGCATCTGCGCAAGTCTTGGACTGCTGCGTCTTAGGCAGCAAATCCTGAAATGGCAATGATACCTCATATCATAACTACATGTTATGAGAATCATATAGACAATATAATACATTGCTACAAGATGATGAACTCTAAGTCTTGATTTGCATTGAAAAAAAAACTGCTGTCAAGTCTGGGTCACCAGGGTGAACACACATGGAACTCACCAGCTTCACGTGTCACCAAGTCCTTATCTACGAAGACCACCGTGGGGTAAATGAAATTCACCAGCTTCTCATCCATCAGCGCAACGAGCCTTGGTCGTTGACTCAAAGGGAACAACTTCCATCTGGTCTAGTTCAGTTCATTTCATTGAGTTCCATTCTACTTCAATGCGTTTCTACATTATCAGAATCAAAAATTTCCAACTCCTTCCAATTTAATGTCTCTGAGTCTAGAGATCGTGGAAGTGAACCCTCACACTGAATAAATCTCTCTGATTTGAGTAACGGCCTGAGCATTCCTGAGAACGGGACATATCTGTGCTGTCATTCCACATAAACGTGTCCACCATCGCACCCAATTTCTCAGTCTTGTCCTTGGAGAGCAAGTCCATCAGGCTCTTCGGTGATTAACAACAATGGTTAATTAACCTAATGATTAATTATTCAAAATACAATTCTAATATATATATATTAATATTAATATTTATATTAATATTTATATTAATATTAATATTAATATTAATTAAGTCAACTCTATCTAGTTTCTGCAACTTGTGGCGTCAGCGGCGCAGTCACCATGTCCTATGAGATCTGAGTACCCAGCAGCCTGTAAAGCTTGGGTCAAGTACAAATCCTGCTGTGGCCAAGTGTGAAACCAAGCTTGCAATGAGCCGGGGCTTGAATTGGAGATTACCACCAGCTCTTCTATCTGACATTGGCTCTTGTTTCTGATAGATCTCATGGACAGTATATACATTTGCTGCTGAAGTTTGGGTTCGGCTCTTTCTTAAAAGCGGGCTGCTTTTGAGATAGTCGTGCGCTTAGTGCGACCAGCAACAGCATGTGACCCCGGGTGTCGTCTCGCATGATCCTGGTATTTTGTCATTTGTTGCTGGCTATGTTGATAGCCTTTTGTTGTGGACTATACCGCATTTCTGCCTTCCACAATTTGTTGACAATATTCCGATTGTTGATGCACTCCCAAGCTGTGTCACTTGTTTCAATGATTCCACAGCCTGCTTGATGCCTGGCCGCATCATCCTCTTCTTTTGGAAAGCAAGCAAGTCCAAAATTGCAGAAACTTGGGATTCCCTACGCTTTTCCCGGTGCTTGATTAACATTGAATATGAAACAATGTACCCCAGCTTCGATACTCCAACAACTTGCCCCTCCTGCCCCGCTTGCCCTGCCTTGTTCTTGTCCAGAATGGCAATTTTCCGGTCGCTGCCAGAGCCTGGCAAGCTACTGTCGAAATCTTTGCAAAAATGTTGAAATCAAAATCTTTTCGTGTACTTACTTGGCAGGTCACTTCTAACAACATTGGCTTATATCATCTTATATCCAGGCATGCAAACTCAAATCCTAGTTCAATGACATCAAGCTGTCTTTTGCATGCAAGTGTGCTCTTCAGTTTTTTCGTCCTAAGCCCATCAATCTGCACCCACACAAGAGAACAAATCAAGAAAAATGAACAAGTCCTGAGACCAGGACCATGCTGGTTGAGTGAAATGCGGATGATGTCGAGCTTGTGCATAATGGGGTTCCTTCAAAGTCAACACAATGGGGTGTCAAGTCCAGTGACTCCTGTGATCTGAGCCATGAGCCCCATCGCGCGACCAGTGAACACATCGAACACACCTCAACGGATGACGGTAGACATCGGTAAACCGTCGGTAAACTGTATCAACTCGAAGTATCAGGCGTGGTCCTGATGTGCGTCACCCGTGAGTAGATCGTGCAGGGCAGGGCAAGTACTGCTCATTACTGACTCAGCAACCCACGAATCTGCTTCGGTTGGGAAGGATCTACCAGCGCAACAGCATCTCTGCAAATACCTGGCAGAATTTCCTTTGTCATCAAACACAGGAACTCCGGCTGCAAAAGCGTCCTCTAGAATCTAGAAGTCGAAGCAATTCTGAGAGTCTCCGCCGTTGTCTTGCTGGTTTGCTGGTTTGTCGCAAAATCCCTAAGAAATAACATCTGATACCCTGAAAACAAGATGTAATGCCATGAGGCTCGGCCGCTTTGGACAACTATGCTGGAACCACTCAGAGTCTGGTGGTTCAAGTGCTCGTACCGCAAACCACTCATTTTGATGGTAGAAAGCTGCCGACCTGGTCCAAAGGTAGTCACAGAGCATGGCGCTGCTAAGCATTTGGCCACAGGATGTGGCCATTTGGCCATAAACATAAAATGTAAGAACATCGATTCAATTATAAACTTGAGATCTGCAAGTCCAGGGTGACTCATACCTCCCACAAATCAAGTGTTGAGCAAAACCCTGTGAAATCAAGCCATATTGAACTGCTTAGGTGGAACATGGCGGAACTCTATCGGACCTTCGTAGTTGATGATCTGAATGCCGACAGCGTCAACCAAAGCAAAGTGATGTGGACACCTCGCACTGAGTCTAGCCGAGTCTAGCCGGTCTCGCCGGGGGGGCGTGTGGGGCCAGGACGTGTGGGGCCAGGCCGAAAGATGCTGAGGATGGAGCTGAACAATCAGCATCGGCGGCTCTTTCAAATCTTCTACATGGGGCCTCAGTGCAGAATTTACATCGGGTAAATTCGCGAATCACTCCTGCTGCGTTCACAAGTCTTCAAGCACAAGGACTGAGGAAACTGAGGAAACTGAGGAAACTGAGGAACGGGAAGTGACCAAGGGCAAGACGTGTTCCAATTGGTGGATTGATACACGAAGCATTGGCTGTTTGTGTTCACCACCAGTGCTCCATGGGCTAAGGACCTGCGAGCCAGGACACCCAGATTGCAAGGGATCCTAAGGGATGCTAGAGAAGAAGTTCAATCTGTCGCAACTGTTGCAACAAATCCCCAGTTTGAAGTTTCTTAGATTGATTGGAGTCCCATTTTTTGTCCTGCAGTTTGATGCGACTGATGCTTTTGATAGCTGATGTGGTCCTTGAAAAAAGAAAAACACATCCAGAAGACTGGGGAAAGGGCCCGCGGATCATGTAAGATACGGATAGATGTGGCGTGGTAATCTTTTAGCTGTGTCGTCTACTTCAAATGCAATCAAGCCTTGAAATACTGGGTGGCCAATGGTGTTCCCCTATGTCTATGTATATTATATTATATATATATATATATATTATAGGTACATAATGATGGCGATATATGATAATACCATATAATACCCCAATATATTGGTGCGTAGAATCCCCCAACCATCAACCAACAGGGTTTTCTTCACGCAGCCGCATCCCATATGGAGTCCGACATGTCAGTGACTCGATCTCTGAAGTCCAACTCCTGAAGGCCGAGATCGATGCAGCTGGGATCATGTTTCATCCAGATTGATCACAGTCCTCCTTGGTTTCATTCAAAATATCAACCACCTCAGAGCTGGCACAGTCCAATACATTACATAAGCCAACTGAAAGATGTTCAAAGACACAGCAAGTCAGGAATGTTGAATTTAAGAGCTTAGGCATGCTAAAGATATCTCTATTCATCATACGCCTGGTTATCCTTGCTGCTATGTTGCTGCATTTGTTGTCTCGCTTGATCTCACACCATTCCTTGCAACATTGATGACTGCTCTATGCTGAAGCCCTGACAGTAATGGTGTTGTTCTCGTCGAGCGTCACATCCATATTCTGCCACGTGCAAGAGCGATCCTGGTGGCTCAAGCCGAGGTCACATGCTTGGGAATGTGTGTGTGTGTGACTGTCTGAATGGCCTGGTTTAATGCAGTCAATCTCAAGTCAAGTTTACAATCCAGAAACAATATAGTAGAGGTTCTCGTGTCCGGTCCAGCAATAGGTTTGAAACTTGGAAGAGAAGCCATGACTGCCGAGGCGTCCCATGAGCTTCTGGCCACTAGGCTTCCGAAGACCACATGCCCGCTACCAGTGCCGCAGGCCAGTTGTGTGCCGTCCTTACAAGGACGGAAGAGATATCAAAGGTTGGGTTCGGGCCTGAAAGAGTATCTGTTGTTTCGATGGAATATGATGAAATCTGAATATGTTGACAAGCGCTGCGATTTTTTTCGAGAGAAACGAAGCTGAACAGTTGCTCTTCATCGTTGCTGCTGGGTCGTCACACGTTGCACCACGAGATCGAAAAGATTGACCCCACGTCTGGCGTCTCTCTGCCTGGGCGGAGTCACACAACACCAAGCCAGTTGAAAATGTGATGCCCTTGACCAAGGCATCTCAGGCGCTGAGGGACACACAGTAGGACCAACCGGTTCGGTCACAAAGCTTCAAGGTCTTGGAGCAAGTTCGAATTCGACAATGGTGCACTGACGATGTCTGTGGATGCTTCAACCGGAAGGCTCTTCTACAAGCAACTGGCAAAACTGAACAAAGATGCTAAACCCAGCACTCTATAAAGCCAGATCAACGAGCGAACGATGCTGAAATCGGAGAGGATAGAGAAAACCCCGCAAGAGGTGTGGACTTTAGTGGACTAGGGTGCTGGACTCACTATTGAGACTTGTGCACTCTGCCAGTCAAACGTATCTGTGGAACTGACATTGAAGCTTCCAACGGCAAAATGCCGGCCTGTGCAGGTGAAAATTGTGAAAACAAATCTGAGAGTTTAAGACATTGACCAAAAGAAATGGCTTTTGTTGTTTGGTGGCTGCTTTAAGCTGCACAACAGCAACATCAGACCCCAAAAGAGCTCCAGCCATGTGTTTTCCAGAAAGTGTTGAACCATCTAATCTTTCTAGAGCAACCAGCAGCAACCACGCCCATGGTTTCGCACCTGTTGGGGACCAAGCCTGAAGAACTGCAAGTGCCATGTTTCCGGGAATCAATTTCTCTCTCTTGACGGGAATGTGCACCAATAGAACGGCAACGCTGCAACAGATTCTTCGATGTTTGCTGTAGCACAATCCATGAGACGAAACTGCATTGCAATAGATCTGAGGCACCAACAATGGAGGTCACAACGTGATCAAGAGGTGCTGAATTAAAGAGAAGGCGCCCATAGGCATCCCAAATCTTGTACCTGCAATGTGCAGATTCACCAGGCTTGCTCCCAACACCCTAAATACAAGGGTGGTAAAATGGGTAGCTAGAGAGAAAACTGGCTAGAGAAGCTTAAAATGACCCATCTTCATCAATTTTCCCCCCAAAAGTGGCTATCATTCCCCTTTTTCATGGATAAATCTGTGAATGGTATGGTAAACCTATCTAAGCCGAGGACCGGCAATCTTCACCGGCGGAAAGGATCGTGTTGTTGACAAAGGACCTTGGCTTTCCAATGGCTTTGCTAACAACTCATTCCATCCATGGGCGAATCATCCTTTTCCTTCATGTCCCTATTCAAATCTATTCAAATATCCATAAAATGAGGAGTCGATCCATTGTCTAATCATCAGTTTCCCATTCAAACAGTCATGTTGGGTCAATCCCATTTTAAGGTCCACACCAAATAGTCTCGTGCTTGGTTTGGTTTCCAGGCGCAGCATGAGTTCTCGGTTCGACTCTCTCTCGGCACCGCACCAGTCAAGCATCATCACGACTCCATCGTGAGCCTACCAGATCTACCAGAAGTGGGTTTGTCTGAAAATGTTGCAAGCTTCCCAAGAAGAGCATTGTTTAAAAGTTTAGTACCTCATTTTCCCTACAAAAATGATACAATAATTACCATATGTTTGGACAACCACAATTATTTGATTGATATTAATTCTTGATTCGTTGAACGCTGAAAGGAGAATGACGAATACACTTAACTTCATTGACGGCAAAGCAATCTCCTCAAGCCACAGGTTAACATACACAGACCAAAACTGCCAGCATTGCCATACTTCTGCTTCTATGCAGGGGTCAGGGAGCCTTCCACTCCACTTGCTTTTGTCCAGCCTGACAGTTTCAAACCCCCGTTTTTAGTTGAGATTTGCTTTGGGTGACGAATGCAGTCGTCGATCAAGAATGTGCTGGGAAGCAACGGGATTTGTGATTAAAATGATTAAAGGACAAGAAAGTGTTGAGCTCTGATGTCTAACGCTGCCTTCCCCCTACCAATCCCTACCAGAATGCCTGGATGGACTTCAGGTGGATCTTGGAACTGCAAGCAAAAAGGATGTGCTCACCTGTCGAAGTTGAGCCTATGAATCCTTGTCAACATGATGTGGGTGCAGTTATGTGCAGTTCATTCCAATAGCAAGGGCCAACTCACAAGGTCCACCAAAAAGTGAAAAAGTTCTGAAACCATCATTGGAAGCGAGCGATGCGAAATGACAGGTTCCAACGTTCCAAGTCCCAGCAACAAGTTCAGAGGCATGTAAACAATGTAAACGGCAACTCTATTGAGACGAAGACAGTCTGGAGACCAGACAACGGAGTAGATTGCATGAGACCTTATGGCAAGTCTCACTTGACAAGTTGAATGGTTGCAAAAAACTTCAACGTCTATTAGTAGATTATATACTGTATACTGTATAGCAATAAACCAACAATCATCCAAGTTTACACACAAGAGGTATGACAAGAAAAGTAATGTGTCCACACAAAGCAGGGCGACTTACAAAGTCTGGGCAGGGGTCTGGTTCTCCAAAAGGGAAAGCGACACAATCGCATCCCATCTGGCCGAATCAACCCTTGTTTTGAGGGGTAGCGACCATCCAACTGGTGACACCTACACTCAAATGTTGAATGATACGAGTAACATGATGACACATGATGACATCATATCATGAGACCTTCTATAGATCCTGCGTTTCCTTTCGCAGCATCGAGAAACCATGTGCTGCACCGTAAAGGGATGTGCCTTTTTTTAACGCGAGACGTCGACTGAGCTCCCCTGCTGCTGTGCGAGCGCCGATCGTAGCATGCCACTTCGAGACCATACCTGGCGCTCAGCTACCGATGACGGTAGCAGCAGCCATCAATCCGGGTGTCCAGTGGCGCCAAAGCCAGCAAAATTCGCTTCAAGGGAAAGACTTAATAAATTATTATTATCTGCTGTCAGAATCTGGCTGGCATGTTGATGCTTATTGAACCTATTTGCACTGGAAGATTGATATGGTTATACCCTTGGAGGATCTGGTTTGATTATTCGATGCTGTCTCCGTCTGAAACTCCAACTGCCACAGTCGTCTGTCACGCCTTCACAATCCCGTCCTCCCCAGCTGTTGCGATGGCCGAACCTAGCAGAGCCAAGATGCCCTCTAAAGACATGGTGACATGGATCTTAAGGGATGGAGCGCAGAGCTTCACAAATGTCCACTCATCGTGAAATCATATGAAATCCAGAAGATTGATACAAAAAAACACAAGAACGAGACATTCTAACTTGAGGTTCCAGCCATCAAAGCTCCATCTAAGGGAAATCACAGCACCTCGATGTGCATCCACCTGCGCTTTCTCCAATGCGGGGCCATCTTCTCAAAATCTGTCAAGATTGATGCATCTGAGAAGACCATTCTAGCATCTCTGTGCATTTCTGTGCAATTCTATGCAAGTATCATGAGTCATGTCTGTATTAGCAGTTGATGCACTGCGCTACCACCAGTGCTACGTTGCTGCCACAGGCGACCTTCTTTTCTTCTCGACCCATTTCACTAATGAGTCGAAAGGTACCATCAGCACAGCCCAAAGCAAAGGCATTGTCTGAACCTGCACAGCAGTGCACCGTGTCCCATGAAGTTTGCCAAACATCAAGTGGATGAGCCACTGTTTTCATAAGTCCAGAAAGTGATTAGCTGATTAGCTATCTTTTGTTCCTATGGTTCATACGGTTCATATTGGATGGGCTGGGAAAGCTATCTCAGGTGGCAAAATCGAAAGCTATACTCTGCCCGCTCTGCTCCAAGCCTTTGCCACTCGGCATCCAAGCCATGGCCTGGCAGTTTTCAGAACGATATTCACCACAGGATGTCCATAGATGATATAGATGTCGATAGATGTCCTATCATATAGATGTATCATGATCTATCTAGCTATGTATATATCTAATTTATCTATCTATCTATCTATCTATCCATCCATCTATCTATCCATCCATCCATCCATCCATCTATCTATCTATGTATATATATATATACATATTATACATATTATACATATTATATGTATATATATATGTGTGTAGAACAGTAGCCAATGGGTCTTTTGTGTGCAACGCACGGAACGAACATATGCAGGAACGCACTCATCAACGGACGTATATAACTAGATGTACTACTGTATGTGTGTATATATATATATATATGTGTGTGTGCGCGCGCACGAGGCATTGTAAAAACTTGAAGCCCAATGCTGGTCGGTCTGTACTTTCCATACGTTTTTTCTTCGGCTTGCCCCAAACTGGCCAGATCTAACCGTGCAGTAGGACTCACAGCTGCAAAGCTTCGCCTCAGGTAGGTGTTGTTGGGGACATGCAGGGGCAACTGTTGAATCGCGACTCGAGATCACCCACCAGATTCAGAGGAACTGAGATAGAGAAACTGAGATACGAACAATCGGCGAACCTTCAACATGCCATTTCCATATTTCCTTGTGCACGCCGGTGTTCAATATTCAGGACTCATTATAATAGTCTGGATTCTCGAACTCTTGCCTCCAAAGGTCAACGAAAGTCTCTGGTCTGAGAGACTGAAAAGGCTGGCTCAAACTACAAGGGTAACTACTTTTCTAGATCAGTTCTTGGTGTGTGGCATGGATACACTTTTTCATGCATCGCAAAAGCATCCTCTGAAATCTTTGCAGTGCCCTCGGACCCATGTGGTCCTGATCATCCCCCGCAGAGATAAGCTCATACTGCTTGCCTGTCTTGTACCTCGGCCCCAGAGCCAAGAAGAGTCAGAGATGACGAGAAGATGACAAGAAGATGGCCAGAATGAAGGCTGAAAGCTGCGGAGAGTCCAATGGTTTCTGCTGGCTTTGCTCTTTGGTGTGATTAAGAAGGAAAAGCGGGTATTGTACTGTACCGGAGCTGGCGCAAAGCGATCAACGCACTGCAGACTGCTTAGGACTACCTACCAGGTTACCAATGGAGACCTGCACTGAGTTGCCAGCCAGCCAACAGATGTCACGAGCGACTTGTGCTTCGGCGCATCCTAGCTGGTTCCTACCCTCATGTCTTTTGTTCCAGCTGCAGGTGTCTACTCCATTGGGATATCACAGGTAAGATCTTCCATGAACAAACCAGACTCAAGACTCAAGACCTGGACACAGGTCTGTACACTTTCCTCTCCTTGATCCACCTTTGACCCAAGGTAAATTTGTGGATGTTACCATCAGAGACTACCCTCGCTGCATACGACATGCGCACAGATTCTTCATCCCATTTCCGGAAGCTGATCTCCTCATGTGTCAACTTCAGCCGCATAGCACGCCCTCAGGGCGTGAGGCATGGTGCAGTACTTTGGCATGTTGTGTACACATACATTACATGTAACAGGGAAGCATCATCGCTGTCGTCACACGCAACACATGTTCATACTGCCCATGCCTGGCAGTATTGAATTCGCACTCAGAGTGTTTCAGAGCTCTAAGGCCGGGACAAGTCGTGCTTTGAACACAACCTACCTACAAACCCTGTCCCTTGCATCAGCATTCGAACCAAAAATGCAAGTAACCAAGAGAATTCCTGCAAAATTTGAACTCTGCACGGGTGTGCCTTTTTTCAAGCCACCAGAAGTTGCAGAATTGAAAGGTGGCTTTGTTTTGCTGGTGAATGTCACATAAAATATGCGTCTTCCAACCCTCTTCTCCCACGGTCTGCACCACTTTCTTCTCTTGTTCCACATCATTCCACATCTCCAACAGCAAGGTACTTTCCTCCCCAGATCTGCCCTACCAGCCACATCTTTTCCGCAGGAGCCGGGCCTTCATGGCTGGCAGGTATGGATGGGATCGATTGAACCCATTGTCTGCTGCCTGAGAGTATAACTCTGCAACCAAATCGATGGCAACAGTCTGTGCTTCGACAACTTCCACAACCGAAACTGCATCGAGGGAAGTCAGCCGTGCAACTGCAGCTGCGACAAGGCCACAATGCGAAAAAACATCTGCGACGTGGTATGTCTGTGTGTGTGTGTCTGTATTTATCTGTTTTGTGGCAACATGTATATATATATATATATATACACATACAAATATAATATTACTATTATATTATATATATATATATTATGCATGAAAAGTATAGAAAAAAGGGTGACAATGTAGGCTAGATTGTTCAGCACAAAGCGCCAAGATCATGCGCTTTCGATGCATTTGTCTCGTCGGAGGCACGAAATCTGGCGTAGCCTCGTGACACCTCACTAGCAAAAGAAGCCCAGGAAGTTCTCCCCTAGGAGAATTATTCAAAGGAATACTAGTTTTATCTAGTTTTCCTTCTAGAACAGTTGTTTGATGGTTGTTGCCTTTGGGCCAAAGGAAGCTCAAAACAAAGATGTCCAGTTTCCTGGTTTTCTTCCTCCTTCTCTATGGCGGAGACTCTGCTCCAAAGCTGACCGCCGATTTGGGGTCAAGTGTAGCAATGTCAGGTGGTTGCCCGCCTAAGATCCGTGGTTCTGAAGCGATTCTGAAGCGATGTGTCAATCAAGGTGAAACAAGACCGGTAGACTCTTCACATACCTGAAGTGGGGATAACCCATAAACAGGTTTAAATATAAATATACATATTTGTATACATATATAATTATATATATATTATATTAATTATATGTATATCAAAAATGGCGATAAAACCTTCGTTACAAAGAAGATTACTACTGGAGTGGCCCAAGTCTTCTGATACATGCATGTGGGGGGGGCAATCAATTCAAAAGAATGGGACTGTTGTTTCATTCGACACCATCAAATGATGGATCTTGCGATCCAGCCACACCAGTTGTTGCATCGCAACTTTTCAAATCACGAAACATGCCGCTGTCTATTTGGCTATTTGGTGGATGTTTTCACCTTGCTTTGGAGGAGTTGGAGGACAAGTGCATTTTGCAAGCAGATTCCGTGTCAACTGTCCGAGGCCCTTGCGCAACTCAAAAGCCGCCCATGTTTGGAGTCATCATCATACTAGGCCTCAGCGTTGGATCAAGCCTCTGTTCTACAACCGCTGGTGTGTTCTACCGCTTGAGGGTGGCATTTGCTTTGCACCTCTTCAGTTAGGATTTCTGTTCAGCAACAGTCCAAACAAAGAAGAACAGCGCGAAGAGTGTCGGGAGAATGCAGAAAATGCATGTCATTCAACATACATTCGGTGTCCAGATGTGCTGCAAAGATTGAAAGACTGCAACCACAGGTGTTGCTGGCAAGTTTCATACAATGGCTAAAGTCAAATCTGTCCGCGGGTACACCGGAATGTTCCTTCAACCTGACGGAGCCTGTGAGAGACCTTTAGCCTGAACCTCTCACAAGTTCAATACGCAAAGGGCGCGGCTGCATGCCCGGCTGCTGCTGCATGCCCATGTTCATGGCATTTCCCCTCAGTCAGGATATCACTTTGCTCAACCACCATAGGCTCCACCCACCCCAGCTCACCTTTGGCACATCATCCAGCCTATCCTCCACTAGGTAAGAGAGCCCTGTTTTCCATACAAGGCTTGAAAGTTTCAAAGCGAAAACAAACCAATCGAAATGTTAAAGGAAGGCAAAGATATCTTGACATAAGATTCTCAGGAGTGACCACAGCTAAGGATGAATCCCACCTATTTAATACAGGCCAGCAACGGCTACATGATGCTGCGATGTCCGATCATGTATAATTACTATATACAGCTCAACACCCACTGCATCATCTAGCCCCTAGGGCTCTGACATCATTGGCATGTTTGCAGGACCTCAGCAAATTTCTCAATCAGAAAAGTGGGCGTAAGTGAATCTAATTAAGAATCTACTAAGTCTGAGTCTCAACTGCACTTCGTCGGAAGTTTAGAACTGAATCGAGCAAAGGTTGTCTTGGAAACACTGCTTTCACTGAATTTACTGCTTCGATCTTCGGCCCCCTGGTTGAGCCATGGGACCACTGGTCAGTGCCAAATTGCCGAAGCCAGTGAGCCCTGGTCCCATGGTGGGCATCATGTAGTCTGGCACATAGTCGTTTGGAGCCTTATAGCCGCTGCTTCAAATCCGGGATATGCTTGTGCAACGGCTGACAGCCCTGTTTCCAAAACGAATGGCCAAGATGGCCAATCAAGGTCCTTGTGTTGATCGATCCGTAAGTCCCAAACGCTCTTTTGCTTCTCCTCCTCTTCTTCCTTTTTCTGCCTTGGAACACACTGTAGAGGGTTATCCAACTCTATTGCCCTGCCAAGAATCTAAAGTGACTATCGCGACTCGGCACGGCAGTGTTCCCAACTCTGCTTTGCAAAGATGACAGTTTTGACATGTTTTGACAGTTTTCCAGCTTCCAGAACTTTCCAGCCAAGTTACGTCTTCTTGTCCAGTGCGTTTACTCGGTCAGTGTACTCTCGCATAACCTGATCCCAGCGACATGCAGAAACTGCAGCATCGAAATGGATCGAAAGAAGAAGCAGGCTACTCACTGCCAATCAGAATCCGAGCAAAAAAGTCTTGTAGCGAAACTTGAGGCCCAGGGGTAAGGGAGGAAAGCTAGCTTGGCAGGGAGCTTTGCATGAAAACACAATGATGCTGAGGATGCGGATGCTGCCGAATGTACTGCCAGTGGCAACATGCCGACGGTGTCCCCAGGGGGGGATTGAGCCGCGGCGAAGGGGCGATATAACTATGAAGTTTCATGCGACTGGAGATTCCAGCCCCCCCCAATACCTTGCTAAAGCAAGAGGGACTTCAGCTAGCAGAAGATAGCTTTCGTGAAATCCCAATAGACAGAGAAAAGATGCAAATTATTAGCTAATTGGCCCTCGATGATTCCTGCCTGGATGAGGTAAGGCATGGCAAAATCCATGTTGCGGCTCTTCCAGGCCAGCTCCAAGGCGATATCTGGGCCTTGCTGCTTCACTGCTTCACCGATATCTGAAGAATGCACTCTGGACCCAAGTTTTGTTCGGAGCTGAAAGGCAGGTTTTTTTCCCACTCTGCTCTTTAAAGTCTTTAAAATCTGAAACCTTCGCATCACCCGTCTGTGCCACTCTTTTTCCAGCGAAAATTGCCATAGTCGTTTCTCCGGCATCTATCCGCGGCTGCAGCTTGCTTCGGTTTGCTTGGCTGGATGCTTCGAATCCGATTATAGCTGAAACTGATTGACCGCAGAACAGGTGAAGACTTCTTCATAGGGCCTACATCCATGACATTCAACGACTGGCAATATGAATCAAACATTGATGGAGCATTTGCATGTTTATCTTATTTGTAAAGGCCATCTTGCGATGTTGTCAAAATGACTTTTTTTGCCCCACCCGAGTGAAGTTCTTCTTCTGTCACCTCAAAATCAATGATGCTCTAGGACCAAGGGGCTTGCATCAAAGAAACGAATTATGTCCTTTTCTTGACAAGGTCACATTTTTAAAAGCAGCTTTGCCTGCCTCTCATTCAGGGGAAAAGTTCGGAATGAACAGAAATCAACAAACTAGTCCCCTTGGTCCAGTCAGCCCTGCATAAAAATCATCTTGGTACCTTCTTCTTTGGCTCCTTCCACCTCAGACAATGCAATAGCAAACAACAATTAGACTTAACATAAAAGTGTGAAAGTCTGACCCCCCAGAAAAACAGTGGAATGATACAGGAAGTGGATACAAGTATCAGGGACACTTGAGAAAGAGCGAATATGAAAGGTACAGTAGCAGTTGGTGGACAACTGAGACAGAAGAAGCGCAATATAGTGCAATGCTGTTAAGTAAGCCCTGGCTGGTACATAAGACTCACCGCAAAGAAGGCACAGCTGCTATACCGAGGAACGGCAGCGTCACAGGATTGAGGATGCCTCCATCCTGGTGGCCATACCATGTGTAAACAACTCTTGGAGATACATCATCCCAAGTAGGGGTATACATGGTATACATGGTATACGGTATACCCAATATTAAATCCGAATTGGGGGTGGATTCTTAGTGGGTTTACCATGGTTTACCGCCACATCATCGATGGCACAGTGAAATGGTTCATCGACACCATTGCTTGCGGTACTTCAATGCAGCACCGAAGTGGATTTCAAGCATCAAGTTGATGGCATTCTGACCATTCTGCAAAAGCAGTCCTCACCGACATACTCCTGCCGATTGAGCTCGTTCCTCAATGTGGTCGGCCAACAACGCTAAGCTGGTGATATGTCGCGCACTGGGATATTGGTTGTTCTTCAAGGTGGGACTTGGTTGCCTTCGCTTTGTTTGGAAAGGGCTGCCAGAATACCAATCGAAGCAACCACCTACGAGTTTCGGAAGGTGCAAATGGTTGTCTGAAGAAACTCTGACTACACAAAGCCAATAATTTTCCTGACCTGCAACAGGATCCAAGGCTCTCATCCTCTACGCGTTTTCTCGCTTTTTGAAGCACATCCTCTGGTACATAGACCTCAGACCGCACTACAGGGCGCACTGTTGGCAGCTTGCCACCCAACCCCTCACCACAGCTACTTACGGTAGGTCATATGGGCAAACTCAGTAGCTGCTCAGCAAAATTTCCTATTTTAATGATATCTTCAGGACGGGTTGTTCACAATGTTGTAAATTGGGGCCCAATGGGGGCCATTAATCATCCCCCATTGTTGGACAGTTATCATACCAGCTGCCGAGGGACCAAAAAGCTGTCCAGCTTCGATCCTCGGCTGGTTGTGGCCTGAGCCTTGATTCTCTGATCGAACAAGTTGAACTCATGGGAAAATCGACACATCTTCAAATTTCGGCAAGGCCCTTGGGATGAGTGTGGTGCGATCACAGAACTGTTCTTGAACAACAAAAAAGACATCTCACTGCTGGAAACGAGCTTCTACAAGCCTGCATAGCCTGAATGATGAACTTTCCTGAGCGAACGATCAAAACATTCTGAGCTGCTCATCCGAAGGGCAAAGCAAGCCCAGATGGACATGCTCACACAACATGTTTTCCCTTGGATTCTCGTTCACTATCCATGGCCAATCTTGGATACCCTGCCAGTTTTTTTGCTGGGTATCGCAAAAATTCCCATGTCTAAAGATGAAAGTACTAAACTGCTCATCCAAGGTTTCCCCAGTAGCTGGGAAATTCGGGCCCCAACTACAATGCACACACACACATATATATATATATACATAGATAGAGAGAGAGAGAGAGAAAAAAAAAAAAACATGTGTGTGTGTGTGCTGTGCACTACGGTGGCCGTGGAATGCATCACTTCACAGCTTTGATACATCACTTGGACTGTGTAGACTCTGTTCAAAAAGGCACCTCCACATGCAGCCATCCAGCTACCATTCATTCGAGAGGCTCTGTTCATCTGAAAGGCCTGAGACCTGAGAATCGACCACTTCAACCTTTCTGCATTGCCACTTTCTCATACTTTCTCTGTTGTATCCCCAATACAGACTTCCGGTCTTTGCTTTCTCTGTGGGATGAAAAGTTTCGCAGATAAGACTTCAATGGCAGCATGCAATGTGATTCATGGAGCTTCATAGCTGTTGACAATCCCAAGGTCCCAAAACATTCCAGTGTCCCCATGCCTTCAGCGGTTGGCCAAAGTATTCCTTCGCAGTCTCCAGAACGTCCACAGCCTCGTTGCCTACTTGGCTGGCCTGAGCCAGCTGCTGGGTTGAAAGTATGCCAAAGCGGATTACCAGTGGTGCAGCACGGTGCATGAGCGCTATTCATTGATCCTGTCTGGGTTTGTCCAAAGCTACCTCAAACACAGAAACCATTGCTGTTTTGCTCGAAATGACTGCTCGAGTTGTTTTCTCTTCTGCCATACCAGAATGACTAATTGCTATCCAGTCTTTTCTCGCTACAGGACTCTATGACATAAATAAGAATGGTAATCATTCTGAAATGCCTCTCCTTTTTCTCAAGGAGAAGGCAGTTTGCAGCTTCCCGTGCCAATCCCTTGTCTCCTTCATAAGGTTGGTTTTCGGCTCAACGTAGCCGGAGGCTGTGACTACCTGTCGCAAGCGCTGCAAACATTCAACTATTTGACTGTCCCTTGTACAAAACTGTGGTTGCGACGGCTTTAAGGCAGTGGGGAAATTCTTGCTGCTATAAAAATTTCAGAGGGAGAGTTGTGCGGACTTGGCAAAAATGATTTTGTAGGATCTTGCTTAGATTTGCAGGGAAACAGTCCCGCAACAATAGGGTGGTGTGCGCTTCTAAGGACCTCGGGAAAATAGACTCAAAAACCCAAGGAGATCCAAAGAGCAGGAATGCTTGAAAGAGAATCGCCTGTATGCGCTGGAAGGACTATGGTTTCATCAAGACGCTCTGAACAATTTGGATTTTTTGATTTTCATCATAATGATTCCCGTGCACAAGTGGTTGGCTTGCCTGATCTGCCAGGCGATAGTTGTCCAACATCATGTTCAAAGCCTGAGTTGTTTGCGTTCCAAATGGATGTTCACCTAGCTTGCACCGATGAACGCGCCGTTGGAAAGTGGATTTTCACTAGATGCTCTAAAATCCATGGAACGTTTGAAGGCTCATGCTCCAGGATTCCCTTTGTTCAAAACTGATACAATCAGGCTGCAGTGCCCTTTTGCAATGTTGACCCGATGGAATGGATATCTTGTCTATTTTGTCTCACACGCAATTGGTCAATGGATATCATCTGCTACCGTCCAGCAAAGGTTTCCTGCAACCGAGCTGAGCTAAGTCATGGGGCCATGGTGATGGAGTTTCGCTGGACGTCCTTGAAAGCGCGCAACTCTTGAAAAAAAAATGTAAAAAACTGAAATAATCAATCAAATCATGGATCGGAAAACGGGGCAGTTGTCCATTTTTCAATGAGCAGATTTGTCAATTTTTCAGCCAGCAGATCCAAACGGTGTCCAATGAGCGTTGTCGAACTCCGGCGGGTTTATCTGAAAATAGGATACCCCAAAATATGAGGGTTGATCATCATTTGTCCATATGTTTCCCAACAAATTGCCGTCAATGGGGGCACAATATCTCGAATGGGTCTCCTTGAATTTTCCAGTGGTCACCAAGCGCTCTTGCTGCACGGTGGCCTGATGCAAGTGAAGGAACATGAAGTAACAATAAACAGAGTGGAGTCCCAGAAAGTACTTGAGTCGAGGCCAAAGGGAGGGGGGACAAAAGTTAGTTGGAGAGATGTGTATTGGGAGAATATGTGGCGCGACCTTTTGACTGTCATTTATTGACCTGAATTAAACTACCATTCGATGTTGCTGACACGCTAACACCAGCGTATCATGATATCCTGGCTCGCATGCACCATAATCATTCCACGAAGCGTCAGCATTTCGCTCCTAGAACCCTACTTCCCAAATACAAAGTGCCCCAACCGATCGCGCTTCGGTTGAGCCACTTTGCAACCGTCTGATTGAACCTCTTTTCCCTGGCCTTTCCTTCTTTGTTCCTTTCCGCGACAAATTCTATATACTTTGATCTATGCTGAATATATCTAAGTATCTCTATTTGCCTAGCTACATATATATATATATATATATAAACTATACAAATAACCAATCTTTTAATCTGGTAACTTTGGTGCGAGCAAGAATGTTTGGGAATCTTAAGATTCGCATCTTCTATTCCTCGCCAAGACCTGGTAATGTTTCATGCCGACCTCTTGAGGAAATGGAATGCAAGACTCCAAGTGGTTGTTCTCTCACAAACATAACATTACAACTACATTACATTACATTAGATGAGCGTAGATTAGGTTAGATTGCATTAGGTTAGCTTCCATATCATTAGATTACATTAGATTGTATAGCTTGCATTACATTACATGACACTGCATTGCCTTCAGAACACTCACGGTGAATATCATCTTGTATATGTGTTTGTGTGGGCATGCGAACCCGTGGTCACAGATGAAACCCAGCGGGATGGACGCAGCGGGGTTTGAGCCCGAAGGGGGGGGTGGTCACAGTTCGACATGATATGACATGATTAATAATGTCCAACAACGGGGCCCCAAAACCAGTTCGACATGAAAAATCATGGAAGCTGCATGCAGTCTGCCCCCAATTCATTGCTACAGCAAATCCAACTCCACCTAGCAAGCTAGCTTTGGTGATCAAACCTATGGGGCATAAATATCCCGGCGTCCCGATCACCGTCCGGGTGTTTTGATAAAAATATATAAAAATTACATTACTTCGTGTGATCCCCACCATGACATTTATACATTTTCTTACTGGCAAATCTTCTGGCATTCTATCTGACATATCTTCTGGCATTCTATCTGGCATTCTATCTGGCATATGTTCTGGCATATCTTCTGGCATTCTATCTGGCAAATCTTCTGGCATTCTATCTGGCATATCTTCTGGCATTCTATCTGACATTCTATCTGGCATATCTTCTGACATTTTTTCTGGCATTCTATCTGGCATATCTTCTGACATTCTATCTGACATATCTTCTGACATTCTTTCTGGCATATCTTCTGACATTCTGTCTGGCATATCTTCTGACATTCTTTCTGACATTCTTTCTGGCATTCTATCTGGCATATCTTCTGACATTCTATCTGCCATCTTTTCTGACATTCTTCCCGTTGAGGTCCGGCAGTGCCCACTGCGATCTGGAAGTCGCGGTTGAGGTCCGGCAGTGCCCACTGCGATCTGGAAGTCGCGGTTGAGGTCCGGCAGTGCCCACTGCGACCTGGAAGTCGCGGTTGAGGTCCGGCAGTGCCCACTGGGATCTGGAGCTCGCGGTGGAGGTCCGGCTGTGCCCACTGGGATCTGGACTGCGAGGAGGAGGCGGCGGGTGAGGAGGCGGAGGAGGCAGAGGAGGCGGAGGAGGAGGAGGAGGAGAACAGCTCTGATAAAATCTAACAACCCTCACCTGGCAGGTGGGGAATCATCATTTCACCTAAGCGAAAACAGAATTTCTGCATGAAAAAAGCATGGTTTGGTTTCATGTCATTCAGCTTGGCCTTTTTTTGCTTTTTTCTCTTTGGTTTGGGTATTTACAAGTTTTGTAGCGCTTTGGCCGTGGCGCTGAGAAGATCAATCTGATTCTCCCAGCGCCATTGAAAGCTTCTTATGTACTTCCAAATCTTTTTGTTGATTTTGTTTCCTTTGGTTGTCATCAACGAATTGGGCACAGCTGCTTTCATCATCTTCCACCAATTGTCGATGCCACCAGTGTGACAGGACACCACACCTCTTTGGCCGACCCTGTATTTTTTGCAGAACTCACCTTTCGAGTGATTGACTTGACGAAGAAGAAAGCCATGCTGCTTGCATAAGCCCTTATAGCAGGACGCGTAGCAGCAACATCATGTACAAGTTCCAACGAAGGATCATCGCGTAGCAGGAACATCATGTACAAGGTCCAACGAACGTTAACATGCCCCACCCCACCCCACCCCATCAACTTCATGTGCAAGGTCACATGAACGGTAACAAGACATGAGCAAAAACGTTGCATTTCGCTGGACGATAAACGGGGCGACAGCATAAATATGATCTAATATATGTATAATATATTTATATATACATACATACATATACGTATACATAGAGAGAGAGAGAGAGATTGTGTGTAAATACATATACATGTGCGTATCTATTTACATGTATATTCTGTATATATATATATATACATAAACCATGGCACCATGCCACCTGGCTATCCTTGCCACGCACAGCCTCCTGAACGCGGCTGATCAAATAGATGGCGTTCTCCAGCTCATCCGTGCTCTGGCACAGCGAAAATCATAGGGAAATATAGGGAAAATATCCCCAGTTCTGGCATGTTATATATGACCATTTGAATAAGCAAAATGATGATGAATCCTTGGAGTTGGGGATACCCTAATTTCAGACTAACCCATATGTTTAAGGGAAAATTCTGCTGAAAAAACCACGGTGGGGTGTCCTCTAAAATTTCCCTTGAACCAATCCAATGCGACCAATTATGGCCGTTTTGAGATGGAAATAGAGGGAAATGGTGATGAACCAGTGGGTGATTAACCTGATTGGCCATCTCATGTTGACAAACTTTTGGAATTTGGGGGTACCCTTTTTTGAGAGGAAACCATATTCACTGTATCAGAGGGCGCTTGCTTATTCTACTGGAGAACGGCCATTGGCAGTTACGCTGAATGACCAAGCCTTGACAAACTCTGCAATGGTGCTTTCTGATTCTTCAATGTCAGTAAGTTTGCGACTGTTTATGACAGCATGAACTCTTGCTATCAGGATTTCCACCCTTCACCACAAAGAAGCGAACAGCAGAGCTGACCTCAACACGCTGCACTGGAGCCTGCAAGCTGCTCCCTGCCTGCCAAAAAAATATTGCACGAGCAAAACAAGCTCTGCTCTTGACCGTCGATATTTGCGTGACCCACTGAATGTTCATGGATTCAAAAGCACTGGATTGCGCCAAAAAATGGTGATCGCCCTCCCTCTGTTTCTGTAGAACCATTGATTTCTTGCATTGATTCCTTGTACATCATTGAATTTGAAGCATAAACTATATAGATTGTGAAAATTTGTAAAAAATCAAAAGTTCAGCAAGTTCTGAAAAGGCCTGAAGTCAGAAGACGCACTGCAATCTCTGCCCCCCATTCCCAGCCATTCCAGCCATGTGGCGCTGCCTCTGCCATTCCCAAGTCTGACGGTGAGAATCCAGCAGCCTCTGCTGCCAGTGGTGCACCAAGACTAAGACCTCACAAGGATGAGTGGATCAACAATTCATCAGAACTATGCCTTGCATATGCCGGACGTTGTCATATGATTGCCTGATGATGAGTGCAGTAGATATGTTTTGTTTCAGTTTCTTTCTTTCACTTCCTTCAGATAGTTTTCTGACTCAGGCGAAAGTCAAAGAAACAAAATCATAGTATGCAGAGGGATTGCAAGGTTCACTGGATCCTGGAGACTTGGCCGCGCCCCATCTATCTACTCATCCGTTTCATTGTTGTGCATGTGTGTGGCTGAGTAGCACTCTCTTGAACATTTTAGACATTGCCACAAGCAAATACAGTTAATAGGATGAGAATGGGCATGCTTCCAGCGACATCACAAAGACTGGTCAAGAGTGCATGGAATAGTCGCTGCTCGTGAGAAGTGTGTTTGTTTGTGCGTGTCGTTTGGTTTTTCTGTCTGTTGGTAGAATAAGCTGAACACATGACAATGCCAACTAAGATGTGAGTGATATTAGAAAGAGACCGACATGGGAAGTGTGCAGATAGTCATGCCTGGCAGTAGCAACAACTGTCTTCTTAGAGGATGCGAAGGTGCTACCCATGCCTAGGCAGGTGGCCGCGGAAACGGAGATTAGGAATTACAGTAAGTTGTTCCACAAGAGTGAATCACATACCAGTTGTTCGATATGTGCTGTAACCACCCTTGGCAAAGAATGTTGCAAGCTTTCGTACAGGGAACTCTTTCTTTGCATGTTATAGCTACATTTCGCCGTGTTTCTGGAGATAATGACGGTATCAATGACAGCCCCAAATGTTGCCAAGCCACCCGCCAGGGTGCCAGCTGCGCTAGCGATACCAGAGCCAGCGCTGGCAGCACAGCTGCCCGTCTTGCGTGTCTTGCGCACGCCATGGCAACGCTCAAACGCTCGAGCCGCACAAGCCATCCACGATTACCACATGACTACGTGGGACGTTGGAGTCCCAAAAGCAACTCCAAAGTCCACCCTAAGCAGTTCCGGATCCATTGCCGAAAATTCCAAAAACAAATGGATATACCAGATAGGGATAGGACAATAATATGTTGCCGCCTTACACTCTGCTTTTGTGCTTTGTGCTTTTGCCGCCCTGCTGTGTTCAGCACACCTCACGCCAGGTTGGCTACAGCCACTCCCATTGGGGCTCCCTGCGAATCAAATCATAGCAGGTGTACAGGCATGCTGCAAAGCACTCCTGGCCGTAACAAGCAGGTGGCCACTTTTTTGATATGTGGGTGTGTCTGAAAATCGGGGATTGAACCCCAATGTTTGTGGCAACTTTAATGTGGAAGAGGATGACAGACTTGATAGATCCTCAAAATTCAGGCACTCGATTTTCAGACAAACCCACATTCAAATCCTTGGGAGCTACTGATAAAAACGATACAAAGGGTGGAACAGGATCCCTCTGAAGGATCAACTTCAACCCTTCTGTCCCGTGATTTTCAGATGTTGCCTCGATGGACACAAAGATTTTGAGAAAACGAAAGAAAGAAATATGAAAACCTCTTTTTGCTCAGATCAGGTCTAAGCGTTTCTTTTGATGTCCCCTATCTTTCAATAACTCAAAAATACAGCAAAGTCTGCCTCAGGCGCAATATGATCGGCATCCACGCTTGCCTTCATGTCTTTCTCCACAAAGTACTTCAACAAGCCTTCAGCCTTGGCTCGTCCAAACTACTGGGTTCGCCCTCAGTTGGTCAGCTGGCCTGAGTTGCTGGAATCCTTTGGAATTGCCGTAGTTTTTCCTCAGTTTCCAGACCAAGTCTTGGTTTCCACTGGCCATAGCACTGTCCATGCAGTCCTGCACAGCTCAAGGACGAAGGTCACATACTCATCAGGCGACCGTGTGTACATGACCATATTCTATAGCAAGATCTATCTTATGTGCGAAGCACAATGGAATAATGTGTTTCCTCCGAATCAACTCTTTCACTTTGTGCGCTCCTTGTACATCTTGTCTTGCTGAGCAAGTTCAATGGCTTGCTTGTAGCGCTTGTTCTTCTGATAGACCTACGACTATCTGACTCTCACGGCAAATCAAGTGATCTGCCATGATCTGCCAGACTGTGCGAATTCGACCTGCATGTGACTGTATGAGCATTTGTGGAGATTAGCGGGTGATCCACAGCAGGAGCAGAACCCTGATTCTTGGTGGAGAACTATCTACCCATATCTACCCATATCTGCCCTATTAGGAAACAATACCAGGATAAATTGAACGGTGCATTCTTGCCGCGGGAATAAGGCCAAGGCCAGGGTGGCAATACGACGCATCTCGATAAGTTCATGCTTCTCCAATTTTTGGGCCTCACAAAGCGGCATCAAACGTCAACTCATTGGCATAAAAAAATGATACTATGGGAAAAAATGCCGATGTCTAGAGTCTAGATGCTTAGTGCATCCTTCATGATCTTCATTTGTTGCAGTTAAAGGGCGATGTACACATAGTGAGAGAGAGAGAGAGTTTGGGATTCTGGATCACCGCAATCTTGTTTCACACTTCAACTCTGGTATGTCATTTATCGGTTACGTATCTTACGTATATGTTTGAGCCTCCGGGTTGAAAACCGAATGTGGGTTTTGTTTTTTGATGTTTTTTTGTACGTTTGGGGTGGGGTGGGCTGGGCTGGGGTGGGGCGGGTAAAAATGTTTTGCGCCGACGTCTTCATTGGCTTGATACTACGCTGCAACAATGCTCACCTGCTTGATGCTACGCTGCAACATGCTCACCTACTTGATGCTACGTTGATGATGGGGTGGGGTGGGGTGGGGTGGGGTGGGGTCGGGTCTTGCACTTGCGCACATACGTCACGCGACTCTACTGTACAACTGTATGTTCTCTTTCACTTGCACACATACGTCATGCTACAATACACTTTGCATGCTCTCATCGAACAAATCAATTTGTCAAGAAAATCAGGAGGCATGCTGGTTGCACGTTCTGGGTTCACACCTGCACCATCGATGCCTGCTGAGTAATGTAGAAAGCTGATTTGCCTTCTCGATTGCCAACTTGCAAAAAAAAACAACCCAGATTGAATAGCGGCTTTGGAAATATGTTCGCACATGGCAGTGGCGATGGGAAGCACATGTTGTTGGATCTGTTTTAAAAAAACGGGACTCTAATTAGCCAAGATTTGAAAGTCACCGGCAAAACGCGCTGGCGCTGTGGTTTCGGACACGAAGGCTTCCCAAAAGAATCGCTTTTTATAATGCAAACACCCTAGAAGTTACCCACATTACCGCAAACCATGGAAAACACATGATTGGCATGATCCCAATTGTTCGAAAAATCCTGATTTTAGGTTTTTTGTTTTTTTTTTGTGTGTTTTGTCTTTTTGGATTTTGGTTTTGTTTAGCCATTGCAGAAAAACCAAGCCGAAATTGTCAATGGTTGCAAAGCAGTGAGAGAACCATCGCACATGTGCAGTGTCAGTGGTTGCAGAATGCAGTGAAAAACCGCACTCCCAGGGTGTCCCCTTCTGTTATTTTACACCTGCAATTTCCAACCCGGCGGGATGTTTGACGTCCAGCGAATGATCCTCGGCCATGCCTTTTTTGGGGCCCTTGGGGCCCAAGCCAAAGCAATCTGATCGAAGTTGTCGAACTCCTGGACCCCGGGAAAGTGTAGTTAGGCAAAAGGGTTATTCGATTATGAGATGATATGCGGTGATACGCAAATATATGCGATGATGTGTTTCAAGGCCAAAATAATGAGTGAGACGTGCACTCTTCTCAGGATCTACTTCTATCCGGAAAACCATTGCAATCTTCATGATACTGTGCTACAACCACTTGTTGCCCCGAGTCAACGCGGGAGCAGAAAAAGAAACATTGCAAACGCATCACTTCAATTGGACCAAAGCGCCACACTAATCCTCTACGCATCTCCCTGCAGCAACAGCTGAACGTCGATACTGCCTCGTTTTGATATGAGAGTCGAAATCCCAAATGCCCGGAATGCGGGCGAGGACCCTGCGTTGACAGGGACGTCTTGGCAGCGGCATAGTCGCATGCCGCAAATGTCGAGCCCAGGCCATGCAAAGCCTAAGCCCTACTAAGGACCGCTGCCTCAAGATCTTTGGTCTTGGGGTATCGGGCTTCAAAATCCAAGCGCCTGCAGTTGTTGCAAGGCAGCTTCTGTAAAACAAAAAACGCTGCAATGGCTCCGGGGACTTGAGAAAGCGAATCTTTTCAAGAAAGATGAAGAAAGCATAGTGGGTCTGAAGGATCTTCCATGATCTTCCCTTTGCTCCGCAGCCCAAAATAATATTTACATGGCTCTGCACCTTTAAGGCGACAGAGAGAAATCAGTAGCTGATGTGGACCTCTGAGTACAAACAGTACCATAGCTCCCACAAAGACTCATTAACGCCGCGATGCCACTGTGAGAGCCGGAAAGACAGAATCGGTCACTGAGCAATCTTTAGAACTACAAAAATGAGTTCACAGTGGTAGCGGAAGTGCACTTGCATGTCCTCTGGATCTAGACAAGAGCACCCAGAGTCGAGTTGTCAGGCCAGTATGCCTTCTGAGAATGTACAAGTGCCATCATTTTACCCCTTGAACACAGTGTAGCTCAGTATAATATTGAGGTTTCTTGCTGCTAATCACTATGTTCCACTTAACCCTGCTCGGACGGCTGTGTGCAGTGCAAGGCTTGCAGCTATAGTGGTCCTGTTTGAGCACGCCTTGCCTCCCCAGTGCAAGGTCGGCATTGAAGCAGTGTCTGAAATGAGGGCTTGAACCGCAAGGTAGGGCAATTTTTATAGAGAAAATGCTGATGCACCATCGAATTCGGGGTACCCTAGTTATGAAATATAATATATATATATATATTTATATTTTATATATACATATAATTAGAATTAATTAGATCCAATTTATGGGCAAGATTTGTGCGCAACCCTGCAGTGAGGCGAATTCAACCGGTGAGGCGCCATTGCAGTGAGGTGTATCCATATTTTTTCGAGCATGCGCTTCTGGGTGAAGGAAGGTTCGTGGATAACGATTCAGTTTTCAGACCTCGCCTGAAGGCTTGCGTTCTTCAGCTCGTCTTCTGCCACCTGCGAGTTGCGGAGAATGGCTTGAAGCTTGTAGCAGACCAAGAGAAGACCGGAGAAGCACAGACAGTTTGCTTTTCCTGGGCCACTGCCGCCGTCACTTTCTGCTTCCAAGTCACTGGCTTCCAAATTAGCAATGACCGTCGCAAAGGGTACTTGGTCAGTGGTGGATGCCTTCGTTTCCTGGTTGCCCCCTCAAGTTGACCGGCAGATTGAGCACGTCTCAAGCAGGCCTCACTCACAACTGCCATTGAATCTCTGCCTGTTGTCCCAAAATGCGCGTCCTCTTATGAAAGCCATGCTAAAAAAACATTTCTCGAAAATCCATGTCATTCTCTAGCGAGCAAAATTCTGCTCAAGTCATCTACTAGATTCTAGATTTACATAAATCACAACTTATCTTTCAAATTTCTGCCGACATGAGGAATCTTCATAGACATCGAGCCTTGCAAACTCCATTTTTGTTATCCAACCAGCTGAGAAATGCTGCAAGTTGCGCCTCGCTCTCGGGCACAGCGACTGCCGGTGCGCGCACCAGAAATGCCAGGTTCGGCTCCATCTGCGAGGAAAGGGCAGGGATGCAATCGATTTCAGGCCTTCGGGATTGAATTTGTTGAAATCTATGTGTAGAGGAAAAAATCTGTAGAAATGTACCAAAGAATACCAAACAGCTATCAGAGAAACAGCTAGGATCAGGTAGGGTCACAAGAATTGCAGGGCAACTCATCTCATCGCTGGTTCCGAGGCTCTGGCCGGCGCCGCATCCACTTTCAGTGACAGAGCAGTCAGAGGCGGCAGTGGAGGCCGCGTCCGTCGCAGGGGGGTGGGCCTGTGGCAATGACAGGTTGCAACACCTTTGGCAAAACAAACTGGTTGCACTATTTTGATCTATTTTGCACGTCCACAGATTCTATGCCCCATTTTCCTGAGCAAAGTTTGAGGTTTTGTTTGCTGTTTTATGCTGTTTTAACATCTTTTAGCCATGTCTTGTTCTGCCAAGCTACACTTGCCACAGCGCAGGCGGTGCAGGGGAGCTGCTGGCGACTGATGCCTGGATCCAGGCAGCGTAGTCCTTCACCTGCGGCGCCAGGTCAGCATTTGTCGAAATCATTCGAGTCATCCATTGAGATGATTTTACATCAATGTGGCCACGTTGATCAATGTCCAAGAAGATCTGTTGATATCTGTTGTGCGAGTCTCTACTGTGAGAAACAGATCTACAATCCGCAAGGGTCGCATTCTGAATCCAAGTCCCCGTCCTCGTCGGGCAAATCCACTCGCTCTCTCAGCGCAGTGAGAAAGCTCCG
Organism: Cladocopium goreaui; assembly: GCA_947184155.2. Classification (NCBI taxonomy): domain Eukaryota; class Dinophyceae; order Suessiales; family Symbiodiniaceae; genus Cladocopium; species Cladocopium goreaui. Next base: position 255,725 of record CAMXCT020006685.1, read on the forward strand.
GCCTCGCTTTGTTTCACAAGATCGGAACCTTGGAGATAGTGCCCTGACCAACCCCTACCGTCGGAAGACAGTGATTCAACAGTGGTTATATATATATATATACCTCCAGTCATCAGTTACACGCTTTTTTCCTTTTCCAAACCCCAGCGACGTTCGATTCTTGTCCCAGAAAAAAGAAATGTATATCAATTTATCATGTAGACTGTATAATAATTGATTTTTCCAGTAAACCTCCATTTCCTTCGTGGATGTTTCCATATTTTCCTACATGCCCTTCGTGGATTTCCATCCATTTTCCCATACCTTCGCATGGAATCTCCCAGCTTTTTGCACCTTCAGAGCTGAGAGCCATATCCCCATAGAAGTGCTGCACGAAGTGTGCCAACAACCAATACTGCGCATGAAGCCTGGGGCAGCAGACGCGGAGAGGCGGACAGGGACCTGGCAATGGCACTTGACTGGTGGAAAGAGCTGGGAAAAGATGGGAAAATTGGTGTGAAAAGATGTGAAATATGGTTCCTACCGTTTCTTACTGTTTCTTACTGTTTCTTACTGTTTCTTACAAGTACAGAGGACTAGAACTGTGCGTGGCGCGCGTGTGAAGGTCATGTCCTGAGAATGAACATATGCCCAGATATCCTCCACCTTCACTTGAAGATGTTTCAGACTTCCTGTGACTTCCTCTTATGCTGACACTACTGCAGGTGAGGCACTTGTGCTGGGCTACCTCGGCAGGATTTTCCCAACTGCTTTCACCGGTGAAGGCGTTGTAGAAGTACTGGGAATCACCTACAAAGCACTGAAGGATCGCATTGAAAGCTAGACCGGAGAAAAAAAAGATGAAAAAAGGTACACCATGGTAAAATGATAAACCCTTCTTGATTTTCGCTGACCCGGCCTTGCTCTTGCTGTGACCAACCTGTGCAGAAACCGACCAATCAGATCAAACAGTGAGAAATGAAGGGAGAGTACGGGGCAGTTTGCCAACGAAGCCAGCTCTGCCAACCTTCAAGCGCTCTTACAGCTTCTTCATCTGCGCATCTCCTTGGCTCGTCTATCGTTCTGAATTGTCTTGTCACTTGGCATCTTTGGATCAAGATGGATTGATTATGGATTAAAGGAGATAGATCTACTGCATGTTGCTAGGTGCTGTATATGCTCGAATTTGCCTCCAGTTTAACATTCTCCGCCTTCAATGAAGCTCCTCGCTTTGCCAAATTTGCTGTTTCACACATAAATCACATAAACTGCCCTGAGCCTCAACGGCCGCCGCCCCTTCACCTGCAGCTGCGCCTCAAATGGGCCGACAGGGCTGATGCCAAATCACTAGCTGATAGGCAGTCGCGGATGATCTGCATCACAGTGTCCAACACCTGGAGGAAAACCTGATTTGATCGGCAGGTCAGCTGGATCTAGCTGGATTGGATCTCTCTCTCTCTCTCTCTCTCCACAGCTTCACAGCTTCATCCTTGACAGCTAGCATTTTTTGGAAGGACCTTTAGCCAAACTTTAGCCACTCAGTGCCAGTCATGCTGCCTCAGCATTTTTGGGCTCACAGAACCAGGTAGCACCAGCATTCCTTGAAATAGGTACGAGTACATTGGATTGTGTTGGTTTGTGTTGACCTGTCATCATTCCATGCACAGAAAAGAAACCTCAAAGGTCCTGCAAGGACACACCGCTTCCACCGGAATCCAAGTGAATCAAGATGAATCAAGTGACATCCATCAACGGATGCTCCCAACTGGACTTGCCGGAAGGATTCCAAAAGTAGACCGCTCTGCTGGGACTAATCTCCTGATGGATGCAAGTGGCGAGCTGATCATGGAGTTCAGTCGCTTGTGCTGCCAGAAGCTTGGTGATTCCAAAATCATCATGGATTGCACTGTGGCTGTGGACTTTCTTAGTTTGAGCCCAGAATGTGTTGACTCAGAATGTCTCATAGCAAATGCACTGAAGTGTCACTGGCACATTCATACACTAGGCTTTGCGACAACGTCAAGGGTTCACCCATATTTTTAGAATCTCTCGTGACGTTTGCGCAGCTGAGATTTTTGAATGACTGACCCGCCTCTCTCCAAGGTGGTGGCAAGGGTAACTCATGAGCCGCAGCACCCAATGCTGTAACCAACTCGTTTGGTGCTCCTGCCGTGTGAATGGCAACGGCTAGAAGTTCATCGAAAATCAGCTCAGAAAGGACGGGGGAAATATTAGAAATCCACCATTTGTAGTTTTCCATTGAAACCTCCATTTGTAGGGGATTTTCCAGCCAGCCATGTTTCATTACCAGAGGGTATGGGAAAATCCGAGAAAATATGCTGAACGTCTCCTCTGCCCCGCGCTGCCCAGCGGAAGCTGTTGAGAAACTCCGTGCGAGAACTGCGCAAAGGTGTGCCACCCACTGGTGCTCCGCGCACGCATGGAGCAGCGGACGAACCCGGCATCATGCACCAGCAAGTTGCTTCTCAACCTATGGTAGTGCAGCACATACCAATCCATAAGCTAGGTTCTGGGAAAGTTCTCTTCGCGTCCCGAGTCTAGTAGGTGTGCTTGGCTGAAATGCGTCATGAAGAAGCAGATGGTGTGCAACAGTTGTACTTAAATTGTCGACTCCTTGTCCGCAAACCACTGCTCAAAAGTCATGTTCCAAATGCAGGATGTATCTTGTATTTCCATGTGAAGTGTTTTGCTGTCAATTATACATGCCATGACTCCATCCACTTTGTGGAAGCTGAAGATAGCCACGAAGAGCAGGATGACAAAGCATGACTGGCTATGCCATGCTTGCAGCAGTCAGAACAGAGCCAGTTGGTAAACCAAAACCACGTTCAATAGCTAGATATTAAATAAGTTACATTCATTACATTACATCACATGACATGACATATTACCTTTCCTTTCCTTTCCTTACCTTACCCTACATTACATTACATTACATTTCATTACATTACATTACATACATACATACATACATACATATATACATACATACATTTCATTGTGTGTACATATATATATATGTATACCGTGTATATATATATATATGTGTATAGTCCCAATCAATCCTAATCTCTGAATATCAAATAATTACTCCCCATATGAGACCCTTAATATCACGGGATGGGATCAATATCAAGTACATTGTCCTCCTCAATGGGTGATTTGCCGCTCGTGGACTGCACCCTTGAGGCCAGCCACTCTTGGTCTGTTCTGATTACAAAAGCTGCGTAGCTGGTGGCTCTGGTGGTTCCTTGGATTCTTTCAAGGGGTGCACCAATAAAATGTCTAAAAATATTGATGTTCCATCAGATTCCATCATCTTCCCAAAACTCGCGAAGAAAACTGCAGGGTGCTACCAGCCTCAGAGTGCTACCCCAGACGCTCTCCTCGATGCTTTGTCTCAACTCCTCGTACTGCTCACCATCCACGTAGATGTCATTGATGGCCTTAAGAGACTGGAGGCCGGCTAAGGTCATCAGGAATCTACGAGCCAACGGTTGTGCAAAAGAATTCCAAGGTGCTGAGTTGCTTTGAAGGGCTAACCAAACTGTGCAATAATCTTGATATTCTGATGTGCGATTTTCACCGCGTTAGAAGAGAAGCTGTAACATGTTTGAATCAGTCGCTAGAACAGAAGTGGGTAGCCCATCTCACAGTATGTCACAGTACTCCTTGCATCTCCTTGCCTCATTCACTGGCGCGATGTTGTGCTGTTGCACCTGCTACCAAAAAAAAAGGTTTCCGACGTGCTCCGACAAGGTCAGCCGGAGCTCAAAACATTGCTCCGACGATGGAATCTGTGATGGCAACGAGTAGGATAGTATTGTCATATATATATATATATGTCTGTGTGTTGTTATTGTCATGTCTAATACAATAACTTCTAGTACTTTACTTGCATTATTACTATTGTTATTATTACATATTATTACTGATCTTACTGCTATTATTCTTTGGTATTCTCAGTATTCTCAAGTACTCTTGAACAGGCACACATTGGACTTCAACCATCCCGCCTGTTTCATGTAGGGCATGATCAGCGGCAACTGGCCAGCCTTCTTGACCTTTACCAGAAGTACGGGCAGGAGTCCGTGTCCACTGCAGGAAGAATTGTTGGATTTATACTCGGTTGTCGGTTGTCTGACCATATCAATCTGTTTCTCAACATTCCAGTGACGGGTTCTATATCAGCCAGCCATGAAGACCACGACAAACCGCACCTGTTGAACAACTCGAGCGTGATCGACCTGCGATGTCAGTGTTGCTAATGCACATC